>JAPMOR010061985.1:27283-49698 GCA_026543865.1 Argiope aurantia | reverse complement strand
TCAGAATATGATACCTTACTGCATTAAATTTAGACTTCATAATTTTTGAAATATATTTATAAGCAGGAACAAAATATTATTAATGATTTCATTTCAATCCTTTTGAAAGCAAAACTAAAAACTGAATTTTATACTGAATCTCAGAAATTTTTGTTCAATTATGGTTTGAGACATTACATAAACTATGAAAAATATTTTGTAGTTAACATAAGACTTAAATACCGAGCGATTCTGTTTGCAATACTCATATTCAATAATAATAATAATTAATTAATAACAATAAAGATGATTAATAAAATAAAACGCTTGGTTTTATTAAAAAATATCTTAATATTAATTGCAATTTCGTCATTTACATTTTTAATTAAAGTTGAAGTTTTACCGGAAATGGCAACAAATTAGCAAAATATATATAGTAAATTGAACGAAACGATCTAAACAATATAAGTTTGGTATGACTATCAAAATTTGAAGATTAAAAATGTTTTGTTTGAGAATCCTTTAAGAGAATTAAAATATTTAATTGAAAATTGTAGCGAGCGGTAATACTGGCGAACCGGCTGGTCGCCAAAGGCGGCTAGTTAGAAATTAAACTAAGAGTATTTTCAATCTCAAACAATTCACCTATTCCACAAATATAAAATTTGTAACCACTTTTTAACTACAAATTTGTTTTGTTATCTTTACTAATAATGTACAAATTCGCAATACAAAAACTCGTTGTCAAAAAGAGGAATTGTTTTTCCTTTCTGGTCTAAGTGCATGAAATTATAATTCCATCACTAAATACCGTATTCAAAAATCAGAAACGACTGTTTGTTTTTTAATTCATTTCGTACACAATGTTCTTTCCCTTAAACTACGAATTCAGTTTTGTCTGACTTTTTTTCCTTTCTGAATGCATGCCATAAATTTAAATTTGCTTAGCCTTCATTTCATTATGCAACCTGATACAAAGACTAAAGTGTGTCTTTCTTATTAAAAAATGATGGAAAAACCTGTTTCCTCATGAAAAGTAATGAATGTCTGCGTCTTTTCCATTAAACTTAAATTTTGAGCATTTACATACAATATTATCCCTTCAGACGCTAAGTAACTTAAGAGTGCATATCATTATAAAACGTGGTTTATGTTTAGCCATTATGGGCTCTGAAAATTCGGAATTCTTGATTAGGTTTCATGGCGAATTTAAAACACAGAAGACGAAATTTATATACAGATTTCACAAATAAAACTGGATTTTCTGCACTGCTGTTGCTTAAATAAACAGAGCTCTACTATAAAATAGCGGATGCATATATGTGTCATGAAGTAAGCAATTACATTGGAGTAATGTTGATTACATGTTCTGGGGAGTTTGTAGAGTAGTAACTTCGAGCCAAGAACTCTTTTCTGAATAGGTCAAGACCGCAATTATATGTTTTTGCAAAAGAAACCCGAAATTGTAAATTCCTTTTCGGATTTTTCTAGTAATTTGAATTTTACGGCTATATGGAACGTTATTTTAGAGTAAATACAGATACTTACATCTCAATGTTAAGCGAATTGCATTCTTAATCTAAAATATGAATGGACAGAAAATAAATGCCTAATGGAAATTCTGATATTAAATCGTTAATTGTTTAACGATTTAAAGTAGACATCATTTTCTCTTTCAACGTAAGACTTTCAGCTATGAATTCAAAATTCAGACTCCAAATATCAAAGTTCCAGAGTCACAAAATGATTGTAAATGAATGTCGAAGACTTTTTTTATTCCCAGACATACGTAGAAATGTGTTGCCTCCACATTCTTCTATTTCGCCTGGTAAGGAACCCTCCGATTCTATGGAATCGGAGGGTTCCGGATTCGAACCGTCGCGTAAGGGGTGTGATGTACTTTAAATCCGTCAGAGCTAAATGCCTTCTCACTGGTGTGGTGAGAGTAGCTATAGGAGGATGGTAGTTCAGTGCACAGGTGTTGTCCTCGTCAACTGACCCCAATTCAAATTTACGAAGTTCGACCTGAAATATCCCTAATATTGATTTAAAAATGGGATGTGGATATATAACTAAATGAAACCTACATTTTTCTTTAAAAAATAAGTATTCCATTTAATATTGAACAATATGCAAAATTGGGATTCTGTATCATCTATAAAGTGACAGATAAATTTTTGGATTTAAAAACGTAAATGTTGTTTCAAAACAGCAACATTTTATTTATTTTATTTAATTATAAATTTAATTATTTTATTAAAAACAAGAATATTTTATTTTAATAAAAGAAACAGTAAACATTAAAATAGTAAATACATGTGAGTAGAGATACCTTCTTCAATAAGTTAAAAGGGACACTCAAAAATTAATCTTACAAACTTTATGAAAAGTAGAAATCATACATTTAAGTACATTTATTGTAATTTAGAATGTAGACGCAATGGACGTTTGTAAGAAGCCTATATAATAGGAAACATTAATTGCTTACTTTTAGCATTGACAAGTGCTCTCCTCCAATAATATTTAAAATATTTAATCAAAATTTTCAACATCAACAATCGATCATGAACGCTTTGTTGCTCTAAAGGAGTCAAGATTCAAAGATGTTATGCATTCTTCACTCTCATGCAGCCACAGCCCATTTTCAAAGGTTGAGGTCATCATCAGTAACAATTGAAGTCATGTAAACAAGGTCATTCCAGAATGTATCGTGGTTCAACTAATCGGGAGATCGGTTTGATCAAGAGACTGCTACAGCAGCTTATCCATCCAGTTCCAGGAATTGTGCTCATGTAATTGGTCAAATCATTGCTAAGATGAACTCCCACTCCATCATGCTGAAACAATAGTCCATTTTTAGGGTTCATGAAATATCTTAAAGCAATTATTACAAGTATTGTTGTAAGAACAATTTTTTCAGTGATACTGTAAGTAAGCAATTTAAGTTTTTTACATGTTTTTTATTAGTTTTATATCGCTCAATGTTTCAATTATCCATAAACATCCCAGTACAAATGTACTTGTTAAAATGTATATTTAACCACATCATAATATGTATTTATGAGCTCTGAATCATCCTCTAGGGAGACAGAACTCTTGATTGTTCGAGGAAATGTAAATTAGAAAGAATCTCAGAAAGCTAAGTGGGTAATTCAGATATGTCAAAATCCATCAGTTTTTTATGCTCTTTGAAAGCATTTGATTCCCTTTATTTCCCTATTTAATCTAAATTGATAAGAAAAGGATACGCAATAAGCTGCATTAATATAGTTAAAAGTATATGGGCCAGACATATTTCTTACAGATCTGAAATTTATTAATTACTGCTTAGATTGTATATTGAACCTTGATTTTAAATTGATTAATTTTCAGACAGAAGTACCTAGAAATTGTCTGGTAGAAATTTTGATATTCTAAATTTCGAAATAATACAATTATTTAAACCAGTCGCAAAATTATGTATTTGCATAACATCTGTTTAAGTGTACGGAGGGGAAAGTTGAATAATTTTTAATGTTAATATGAATTACCTCTCATTCTGATTTTATTTATAAATAAGAATTCTTGTTTTTTATATCATTTCTAAAATTTTGCTCGTATTTTCAAATATATGTTATTGCAAATATTCTACAGTCTTATACTCTTATATTTTGTACATATTATTAAGCTACTGTACTTAGCATTATCGTTTTAAACTTTGGTTTACATTTTTTGTCTTTTATATACAGAGAGATATATATAGATATAAATAGATAGATAGATTTGTGTGCATAATTTTTTCCTCTTTTAAGTTTGCATCCATGTATGCTTCCTTGAAATGATGTTTTCAAAACAATGTTTGTTTTAAAAGACGTGGTTTTCAAATCGAAAGAAATTTTGAAATTCAATTCTCCTGGAAAGATCGTTTGTAGTTATTTATGTGTTTTTTGCTTGTAGGTATTTGTGTTTGTCTCATTTTTCATTAATGTTAATCTACCTAATTTTTATTTTGTTCTATTTTTTGTTGTCAACTATTTGTTTTGTTATGCTTTTCAATGCCTTTTAACTTAAGTTAAAAAAAATTGTACAGCTGCCATTAAAAATAATGATCACCTCCATAACATTGTTATTTATTATTGCATCTTCAAAAAATTGGCGTTTGAAATTTTTTGAGAGGACAGATTTATTCAGAAAAAAACCTGACTAAACAAATTAATTAATATAGTTAATCAATTAGTATCTCGTAATTTTCTTATAACAGAAATCGAGATGATTTTATAATTCGATTGAGTATGCCTTTTTCCATATGGATATGATATTTCTTTGCAAAATTCGATTAGTTCTTAAAATATAATTAATTTTGTTCACTTAAAACTCAACCTGAAAAGATATACCTCATTGAGGACCATGTATTAAAATGAATCTGAGATTGTTCAATGCAAAAAATGCATTTATTTCCTTTTATTTCGCTGAGATTCCAAAAATTAACCAAACTTAACTCAGATGGGTCAGAGTTTTAACAAAAATAATCATTATAAAATTCCGACTAACATATAATGATTTATTGGAAGTTTAAGCAACTCTTGTACTTCCAAAATATTTTCGAATTCATCTTTATGGTTGATTCAGACCCTACACGTTTCAATAACACCCAAAATTTTTTACTGTGATTTACAAACATTGATTTCAACGCTTTTAAGTGAAATTTTACTTCATTGGTAAAAAACATATCGTAATTCTCATAAAAATACTTTAAGCCTGTGAATTTATCAACCTTTTTTCAAAAGGTGGAATTTTATTTTGAAATAAAATGATTACTAATAAGATGTGAAATTTATTAAACTGAGAAGTGATTTTTTGGTTATAATAAAGATATTGTTCTTTAGTTTTAAATTGATTTCAACACTATTTTAATTAAATTAATAGAATAAGTAAGTTCATGATTTTAAATTTCAGAAATAAACGTTGATTCACAGAAGAAAATTCAGTTGACTTCTAATTAAAATGATCGAATGCGAATGAGATTTATTGTGATGGAAACAAAACGAAACCACAAGCCATATAAAGAAGTGTGAAAACGCAAATAGCAGCATTGTATCTGATATGAATTACGAATATATCATCTGATTTTTTTAAATATAATTTTGTGTTAAGACTATATAATTTTCGTCCTTTTAAAATCTTATTTTACTTATCTTCATTCAATGAGGTTATATGATGAGAACAAGTAATGTATTGTGCAGTTTGTATTAGAACAACATTGCTACTGTTATTGCTAAACACATATCATCAAATTAACATGACAGAATAACAGGAGATTTTTAGCGATATAAAACGAGGGATTCAATAAGAAGAGTTGACGGAATTAGCTTCAAGAAAAATATAAAAATGAAATACATTTGGAAAAAAAAAGAATTCCACATTTGGGTCACAAGAGAGGAAAATTGCTATAAAATCGGTTATTCAATATGGTCTACGAAGGACACCACTTCTAGTATTTGGATTCCAAATTTCTAAAATGAAACTATTAACAAACGTTGTTCAGTTCAATGCTCTAGGTCTTATTGCTGTGACAGAAAAAGTAAAGATAAATGTTTACTTAGTTCAGTCTTTGTAATAACTGGTTGACTCTTATTTTATATAAATTTAATGATTTAATTTCTTTGAGCTACAATGTATTAGTTTGTATAGTTCTGGAAAGATGTACAATCATATTGGAAGCGCAAATACGATAGTAAATTCAGTCGATAGAATATTTTAACTAAATACATTATATAGCAGACTTTTTAATTCATCGATAAATGATGTATTTCAGTTTAAAAAACAGAAATTTGTAGCTATCTTTGAATGCCATTTATAAAGAAGGCAGTTTTTATAGCCATTATTTGAAATCCTTATAGCAACCGAAATAGGAAGTATTTCAGGTATAGGATTGATACTTAAATTATATTTAAAATTTAATAAATATACATTACTGGGGAAATTAGCCATTGATCCTTAACTCTTAAAAAGAAAGATAATGAAACATAAATGACAGTCCTTTTTTCTTCTAATAAGAAATTTTTGTTAACATTCTGCATCTTTCATATCAACTTATTAAATATACTTATTACTGATAAGAAAGAAAATTCCACTTTACATAAAAAATCATCTGATCTGGAAATTATCCAATTGCAATTTTGTAATAGCAATTAAAACTCAGGTATCATAACGAGTAGATTGATAGAAATAATTAGAAATAATCTACGGTCTATGAACAAATAGGCGTGTCAAAGCTTCAGCAATTGATAGTGGGAGTTTTGAAATTTTCTAATAAATATTTTGAAATCTAATACAAATATGCAAGTAATTTTTAAAACTCTGATATTTTAGTATTCCAACTTTACTATGATTCAAAAATGTTACTATGTTACAAATAACTTTTTAATGAAGATCATGTTTTAAAATTTGTAAAAAATATTACTTTAAAATTTATAAATTTCATTAATCCTTTTTTGTAATAAAATTATATTCTTTAAATATGCAAAAAAAATTGACAAATATTTTGTAGTTTCCTGGGGATCGTTAAAAGTTTTTATGACTCATTTAACATTAGACACACCTTTTTTCAAAACTTTAAAATTATAAAAATTTTCATCAAAAATTTTTCCAAAATTATTAGAATTGTAATTTCTAGACATGTGATCGACTGAGTGAAAAACAATTGGTAGGATTTATGGAAAAAATTCCGAGATACTAATTAATTAACTATGTTAATTATCCCAGTTAATGAATATGTTTATGCAAACAAACTTGTCTCCTTAAGCCTTTTCCATTGATTCCAGTTTTGTGGAACGATAATACATAGCATAGTTACAGAGGTGTCTCAATTTTTTTTTTGTACAAGATGATGTTTAAATTACTTCTATTTACTTTTGTAAGCCTCGTGTTGTACATTGTGGTACATAACGAGTATACTTTCCTCAAAAATAAATAGTAAATAATATGAAAGCAAATAAATCGGTATCCATTAAACAGGATTATCGAAAGTCTAATAATGGCCTTTGATGATGCATCACATCAGCTGAAATTTTCATATTTGAAGCCATTAATTCTGTGAACTCTACAAGTAAATTTCACCCCCATTTAGAATACATTCTCTATTTTTGAAAGAGCCTTTCATACATAAGTTATATAACGTAGGAAAAATATTAATGCATTTAGAGCATTCACCAAGAAAATATATAAAAGAATGCACTTTGCACGGATGGTTTGAGATACCTGGGATACACTCTTTCTTAAACAACTGTTTATTTGATTCAAAATATTTTATATAAATTGTATAAATAGGATAGAAAAAATTATTTACATATTTTGGATACTCGGTTAAATTTAATGGAATATGCGGAGTCGCATCTTGTTGATGTTTTATTAAACAATTCAAAAATCTCAATGCAACATAGAAATATATCGTGAGGCTCAAATGAAAGGAAATATCTAAAATAGCTTTTCGAAATTGAACAAGTAATTAAAATTCAAGGTAATAAAAATAAATTAATTCTTATGAAATAAAATCTTTATAAATTTCGTTTTGTTTTAAAATTGAACGCTCGTTTCTCAGAATATGTTACTTTTTCGCATATTTTTAACTATGGTAGACATGTGCATCGGCACTAGAATTTGTTCCATTGTGTTTTGAACTCTTCACATTGTCGAAAAAGCTATCTATAAACTAGATAAGAAAAACTTTGGGCTCAAAACTTTCTGTTATTTTTAACCAATTAGATTATTTCGACTTTATTTCCATCTCATGTGTATATAATCATAAGCATAACACTCCATATTAAATCTGTTAAATTACTGAAACGTACATCGTTATGTACACATTTTAATCAAGAAGTCACTGATTTCAACGTAAATGATAATGAAGGAAAAATTAATGTAAATAGTATTTTATTTGTGGGGTAGGTAGGTTTGAATTACTAATATTTTTACTATAATTAATCCTAAAATTTTCTCTTTTTTCTTATGACATCACAATTATGTTATATACTCAGAAATCTAAATTTTAAAGAATCATTGAAAGCATTTAATTAATATCGTCTTCGAATGCAATGTATTTGCTCGTGAACGTTGAACCTTTAATCTGCATGCGTTTTTACTTATATTACTTATTTATAAGATTGTATAGCTTATGCATGCTTTACATAAAACACTGTTTTTATAAATAATAAATAAAAGAATATAAAGTAAAGATGAAACTATAATTAATATTTAACTTATATCTGTGAGAAAATATTTGATTTGGTATAATATGAAGCTAATGGCGAAAATAAATCGATGCACAGATGACGATTGTAACTATTATAAATTAACAAATTTATTCATTTCCATAATCCGTATACACCATTTGCAATTCCAAACAGAATGATATTTTTGATTACTTAAATAATTGGGATTACTGATTTCTGAATGTATCAAAAATAAAAATTGTAATATTATTTTTAACTGAAACATAATTTATCACATATACACTCATATGGATTTTACATGACATGAAGCTTATATAAATGACCAATTAATAATTTTTAAGCCTCATTAAGTTATTTTTCACCTTAAAGTTGAAATATCCCCAAGCGTTAGGAAATGCCATAACTACAAAGAAATGAAGGAAACATTTTTAAAAATATTTATTCTGCCTTTTCGATTCAGTTAGAGATCTTCATATTTTTTCGGGAGTTCCCAACTCAATAACAAAATATCCATACAGCATCAACAAATCCGGATAAAATGTAATGCATAGGAAACACGATTCAATATGAATAGCAAATGAAAATTCCCCGCTGTATTTTCATGAGTTTATGAAAAGGAGTCAGTCCGTCAAAAAAGTCTCCGGATATTTGTTATTGCTAGTAATCTGGAAAAGTTAATTTCAAGGAAAAAATGTCATTCGATTCAGAAGAATATTCTCTTTAAAAAAATGTATATTGCATTTGCACAAGGGCCCATCTACAAATTTATATTTACATAATCTTCACATTTTTCCAATTCCAAACGACGATTTTTCGCTTTATAAGAGATTTAGCATAACAATTCCCAAATATAAAATTTTAAACGAATCGATTGAAAATAGCCGGGGATACAGGGAAAAACGATTTAAGGCCGGCTTCAAAGTATTCAAACGCAATAAATTAGGTCACTCTATTAACACTTTCATCTATTCATATTTTCATTTCAATCATTAATGCGATAACTTTGTTCTAAGAAAAAATAATATTTTTATGTAATGAAGCAAATTATGTAAGAATTAGAAATCCATGATTTATTTGGGGGGGGGGAGAAGATAAGATCTGAATATTTGATTGCTAATAAATAATAGATAAAGAGTATTTTCGATGCATATTAATTAACAAAATCCGAAATTTCGGATTTCAGCAATTAATGGTAATAAAACAAGTCCAAATGATAAGTCTTTGCTAAACTAAAAATTAAAAATCACATGTTTATTTTTAGAAACATAAATAAAATCATGCAATTGATTTGTATGCTCAAGTTTCCACCAAACGTTTCGTAAAATGAATTTTAAGAATTTTTTTATATTTAATCTCTTTTAAGAATAAAACCTATTCAGTAAAAATAATTACTTATTCTTTTATACACTTTTGTTTCACTAAAAATAATTATATTTAGTGAAAGTCTAGTGATACCGCATTATCCACCGTAGAGTAATTGGTTTTGTATTCTATTCAGTAATGTTTTGCTTATTTTTATAATTCACACTATGTAAATTTTGCTCTTTGTGCAGAATTTTTCTTATGTGATTTTTTAATTAATAAAGATCTTACAAATTATTCCTAGAACTGTAAACAGCTCCCACTTATCCGAAACTAAATTTCGTAATCGGTGTAGAATCTCATTCACCTTGGAATTTATCTTAAAAAGCAAATAAATAAATAAATAATCCTAATCGACATACAACAGTAATGAAATATTAGGCTTTGGCCAGAAGTTAGCCACTGAATAGTTTACTGAATTTATCGTGTGATCCTTGGCGAGTTTTTTTGATGATCAGTGTCTGATGTGTGGTCAAAAGAATTTGAATTTCAGACACTTTTTTTTCCAAACTATTGAAACAAACCTTTGACATAGAACTACACTTGTAGTCACAAAATGAAGCAACAAATTTGTGAAAATTTGTTCTTATAAAGTCTCAAGGGAACCGTGCAGGTGAATTTCATTTTTCTTCAATAAAGCTATAAATTTATATGCAAATAGAGTTTACCATTTTACATACTTATGCAGATGTTAGCCTTTTTGTTTACTTATGTTCCAACAGTCAGACAGGCAGACTTCCTCTAAGTATATTTTGCTCAAAATTTGATAAATATCTTCAAATTTCATGTAAAGACCATATACGAAATTTCATTAGCCTAGCTCGAAGCCTTTTCGAGTTATTGCCCCAGACAGACGGACATTTTCCCAAAATGGGTTTATCGAACTCAGGGAGATCTAAGGAGATACGTCAAAAACTCATGTTCCAATTTTTTGACTTAAGAATTAAGTTATTGTGCTTTTGAGTTATCACGTTTACATTTTACTTAAAATACTGATAGACTGAGGGCCAATCCCTTGCTTGATATCCCTCAAAATTTAGTAGATGTCTATACTAAATATGTTAAATCTGTGTACTGAGTTTTATCTATTTAGCTGTCTTCATTTTGTAGTTATCGTGCTAATTTATAATCGAAAAGCCGGACAGACAGACTTCCTCTGAACTGATTTTGTTCAAAATTTGATAGAAATCTATAAATTTGAAACTTGCGTACTAAATTTCTCCGTCCTGATCAAAACATTTTTTTAGTTAGCTTTGTCACAGACAGACGGACATTTTGCATGAATGTGATTTTCGAACTGAGGGAGGTTTAAAACGAGATTCCTCGGAGGATAAGGAGACAACGATACCTTATATATACTTCGTATATGAGAATGTACGCCGGTGTCCTGGCATATGGGTAGAACGTCTTCCCCGTGATCTGGGCATCCCTTGTTTGGGCATGGTTGTTCTTCTTCTGTATTCTATCTGTGAGGCGTGTGAATGTACCCCACTCTAAAAAGGAATTGTGCAAGCGAATGTGACGCATGAAGTGGCTAAGTCGTACTCTTGGCATTAGTTGGCGCTACTGAAAAAACAGGAGACGCTCACTCGGCTTAAATCGCTGACGGATAACTGTCAGTGGGCTATTAAAGTGTCATACATCATAACACAATAAGAAAGTAAAAAATTTGTAAAAATCTAAATACGGAGACGATCCCTTACACGAAGAAACATTTCAAATATTTATAGAAAACATATTTCTTCAGCGATAGGCATTTACAGTTTACAATGATTAGATTCGAAATAAGCAGACATCAGTGTCTGGATAATGTTTTGATGGACTGGGTAAATATTTTGCGTTATGGCATACTGCTTAATAAATATTTGCATTTTACTAAAATTCCTGAATAGCAATGAATGCATCTATCAGATATACTTTCTCAGTATAGAATCATTCGTTTCCCTTCATCTGTAGTAGCATGGATTTATGTCCACTTCACGCACCAGTTTATTAAATCGGATTATACCTCAAAGACATTAAAATTCTTTAGAAACATTAATGAATCTTCAATAGGTTCGAAAATAGTTGTTAATTTTATCTAAAGGCTGAAAACTTTTTAATAGTTACGCAGAAACAGGCACTTTGAATGGCAATCATAAACAATTACTCCGATCAGCCTCGAAGGCACACGGAAAAAAACTGAATGAACGGACAGTTGCTGCAGCATTAGTAAGAACTAAGGATGAGTCCTAACAGTTATAACCGACCACGATACAAACCCTCCCAAAAGAGGCACGTACCATCATCGATAGTGTGTAGCCACCCCACACCAGTTTTGTATCCACCAGGGTGGCAAGAACCAACCACCATACTGGAAGCAACTCATCATTGCATCTGCGATACCTCCTCGGTGGAGTATTTTTAATGGGAAGTTTCGGAAAGAAAATTAAAATTCGAGGCTAATAAATTTTCTTACATCAATAATTTACGCTCTCTCTCTCTTTCTTTCTTTCTCTCTCTCTCTCTCTCTTTTTGCTTTATTTTAAAGCAACCAACAAAATATATTTGATAACTCATAGGATAACTAACTGCATTTTTTTTTAAAAAAATTATAATTTATTTAGAAACTAGGAGTATGAAATCCGATTCCCGGCATATAAAATGCCATGTGCAATAAATATCATAGACTTCATTAATGTTTTTAATTTCCAATACAGAAAAAGAATTACACAATTATATATTATTTGTTATCCAATGTAGAAAATTTGGAGATTTAAATAATTAAACTAATCATTATATTCTAAAATCGTGATGTAGCATTCGATACATATTCCATATTTGCTCTTCACTAAATATAAATACTAACTTGTCACGCACCTTGTAGGAAACAGAACGATAAATGAAAAAAAAAATTAATGTATCTAAAATCAATTTTTACTTAATAAAAATTTAAGTTATATTGTAAAAAAAATTTATCCAGAGCTTACTCATTTCTCCTCTTCCCTTGTGTAAATGTCGATGAGTCAGAATTGTGTGTCTACTGTTCCAATTCATGTTCGTTCTCTTTCATATTATCTGTCTGCAACTAATAATCTGTGCTACATAACTCAGCTGACAACCATAACAATAACTATTATTGTTGATCTCAACAAGCCATGTCATTTATGGGACATTTCAAGCGATTCTCTTGCAATTACTTTTCTCTTTTATGTTCTTAGAGGGATGCATTACATCAACTCTCTGAGGAAATGAAACAAAAAACAGAGATATGGAAGAAAAGTCAGTCTGGTGTGTTAAACAGCCTCTGATAGTTTATCTTGAACCCCCCCCCCAGCCACTTCTCCAGTCCTGTTGATCCATTAATGATAAAGATAGAAGGCTTTTCTATTAATGAAATGAATCTATAATGCACATGCGTAGTCGGGTACTTCCGCTAATGGCGCCACTTCCCGCGTCGTTAGTCAGTTCCGGGAGAAGGTCGCTTTTCGGAAGGAGCTTATTATGAAGAACCCTGATTTCAGGAGACCGGATTTCGAGGTACATTTCCCGCATGAAGTAACATTTAATATCTTTGAAAACTTTTCTCTTCGGGGGTCAAAGGCGAGAGCACACAGGCATCAGTAAAGTGGGTTGCAAGATCCAATTCCCTTCAAAAGACCAACAAAGGCTTTCCTCAAAGCCTTACCTCTAAATTTATTTTCCGTTAACTGGGCAAGAAATAACTTACCACATTAAGCAAAGGGAGAAGATTTGTTCTTTCATATTCATCACGCGAAAAGAATACACATCATTTAATGATGTTGTCAAGTAATATAAGAATTACTCAAATCAATAGGAAGGGATATAGTAACACACAACTAATACTTAGCAATGTATCTTGATACAGTATTGCACATACTTGCATAAAATATTGATATACTGCTACTTTTCTTATCTGTACTATGATGCATTGTACTTAAATTAATATTTAATAAATAACATTTTCAACTTCTTTTGAAACTGCAAGAAAATTATATGGAAGGGATTTCGTGAAAATGATATGGAGGTGATTAGCTGTACTATGATGCATTTTACTTAAATTAATATTTAATTAATATAATTTTCAACTCCTTTCGAGACTGCAAGAAAGTTATATGGAAGGGATTTCTTGAAAATAATATGGAAGTGATTAGCTGTACTATGATGCATTTTACTTAAATTAATATTTAATTAATATAATTTTCAACTCTTCTTGAGACTGCAAGAAAGTTAAATGGAAGGAATTTCGTGAAAATGATATGGAGTTGATTAGCTGTACTATGATGCAATTTACTTAAATAACTGTATTAATATACTTTACTTTATTAATATTTAATTAATAAAATTTTCAACTCCTTTTGAGACTGCAAGAAAGTTATATGGAAGGGATTTCGTGAAAATGATATGGAGGTGATTATGGAACTATTCAGATTTTTCCTCCACATAAAGTGAGAACGTTTGATTCTCAATGATAAATTTGGCATTCAACAGTTCCTCACCCACGTCTAATCTGTGGCGAAACTGGGTGTCGAATCTTTATTTCTCCGATTCTGAAGATAAAACTTTACAGTCAGGGAAAGGATATTTCTTGGCTCCATTAAATTATTATTTAAAAAGCTAATATTTCGCTCTGATCTACGCATTGCTAAACTAGTACATGATAGACAAAATGTGGTACTATTTTATAAAAAAAATATTTTCTTTTCTTAAACAATGAAATATAAAAACTGATTAATCCATCAGAAATTATTCTTTCTGATATTGATGAGAAGTATTAATTGATATGAATCTATATAAACTAAAATTAGTTTTTTTGGATTAAATTCGTGTCGTGAATATATTTGGTATCAATGATGAAGAGAAAATTCAAAGTTAGTCCCATTATTCTATCCCAAAACTGTGACATTCCCATCAAGAAATTTTGACGCCTTCTTCAAGTACAAGACTAAAATAAGGTGATGTAATGATACATTACATCTATCTTACACTTAATCTTGAAACTCAAAATCTTGGGATTTGATTTTGATCCTGATTTAAAATCATTTTTAATGATGAAAATATACAGAATGTCCAGAGAAAGTGGAAAATAGTATATTTCCTTAAAAATCATATCTAGACATATACTTCTAATAACAAAGTTCCATTAAATAAGGTAGGCACTCGTATGAATACAGTTTGAATTCTTATATATATATATATATTTTAAATTAAACATATCCCATAGTGTAAAAGTGTCACTTAGTAAAGTATTTTTCTTTGAAGTTTCATGATTCAATCTATAAGAAAATTGCAAAGATATTAAATTAAACTAACTTTTCACTGGTATTTCAACGAGTCTTGGACTTTTCAGAGATAACACACATATTACTCTTTGATGCTATAAGATAGTACACTAATTAATTAACATTGCGAAGTACGTCTAGTGGAATAATATGCGATGAAAGGGTTATTGTAATTAAAGCTCTAGCAAATTTAATTAATATCTTAATAATAATTTTAATTTTAGGAATGCGTATGCCTCCATGCGTAGCTTTTGCTACATTCTATCTGGCTTTCCTAACGGAGGATCAAATATATCTCACAACATGCAGGAACTGCAATGTATATTCTTAGAATATTTCAACTCATGTTATGATGCCATGAGAATCGGGAAATAATATTCGATTTCTTAGTAAAACTTCATTTTTGGTTCCTACTTGTGATACTTTAACCTTTAACTGGGGAGATAAAAATGTGGGACTTAACTGGGAAAGTGTTGTCTACGAGACCGCATTTTCTTTACACTCAAATCAAATTTTCTGATGAAAATTAGCCAATATATTCAGCAGATAGTTTTCTTGATATATAAATATGTTTTAGAAAATTTTCAAAATATATTATCATCCAAAAATGCAATTGCGTTTGAACATATATTTTCTTCTCAAATGACATGTTACAACAATTAATATTTTTGAAAAAAACATATTACTTTTTACTTTTTAAATCATATTTATTTTTGTAGCATACAAGGGTATATAGAAAACAATGTAATGAACAATTTATCAATTATATGACAAATAAAAAAATATTGACAGTGGTAAAATTAACCCTTTTTTTAATCGTCATAATTTCTAAACAGAAACTTGTGAGCATTCGTAGCACGGTTTCCGAGGGCATTTTAAACATACTGGTTAAATACTAGTATAAAAATCAGCCTACAAACTCTGTAGATATTTCTCATTCTATATTAATATATTTTAGAAATTTTTCAGAATACATTATCACTAGAAAAGTTAATTATATTTGAATATACATATCAGAAGCAATCGAATCCGAAATTTCATCGAAAAATTCTTCCATACAATTATCTTCATAATTAAAATCACTTTCTGCTTCATTTAAAATCACTTTCTGCTTCATTTAAAATCACTTTCTGCTTCATTTAAAATCACTTTCTGCTTCATTAATCACATTCTGCTTCATCTAAAAGTCTCTGGAGCTAGGCTTTATAACGGTTATCAGTAGGTTGGATGATATTTCGAGGATTGCTAAGCCTTGTATAATAGTGGAACACTAAAAGAGAGGTGTGGTCTCACAGACGTCGCCCAAATAAATAGCTGAAATATTTAAAAAAACATCCAAGGAAACCGGTTGAAAAAATACAAATGTAGTGAAGGTAACGAAACAAGAAGCTCGTGGGTCTATCCTTCGATTAAGCTAAAAATAGAGTACGGCTGACCAAAATCCATCGATAGCTATCTGAGATACCGCATCTCCCCAGTTTAGGGTTAAATATTTTTGTGGTGCCTTATGTCTTTTCTTTGTAACTAACATACTTTCCAGAGATGAGTTGTTAAAACATTACCTGTAGATATATACAATCTTTGAATCAATTATCGGATCATGATGATAAAAAAATCACAGAAAATAAGTAATAAATATATATAAACGTCAGAAAGAAGATAAAATGAGGCACTTGAGACAAGATAACAAGGTTTCTAGCTTATTTTGGCCACCTTGTCTCATTGAAAACGTTAAAAGACTGATTTTTTTATAGGACTGACAAGAATAAAATATGCATAAATGGTGATTTTAAAAAGAGCATTGCCTAAGATTGTCATGTATAATAAAAGTAGCCAAATATATCTTCTGAAAGTCAGCGAAATCTTGCGTTGCAGACCTTGAAAACTACAGTAAGCCAATCAAAATACACGAACGTCCTCAGACAAATATATATATTTTTCATAGGACATTCTATGATCTATGAAATATTGAAGTTTGATACAAACATGAACTAAACCATTCTTCATCTTTATCTTCATCAACTTACCCCAGTGTCCCCTTCTTGTACGCTAATCTACTTAACATGGAATTCTGCATAAAATCATCATTTTACGGCTGACGCACGATGAGCAAGAGTATCATATTATTGCAAATCCATGTGTGGTATTGCTGCCAATGACAATTCCTTCATTAATTAAGATATAATCAGTTAATTTTGAATCGAATTACATCTATTTATATTTAAGTTATTGCTACAGAACACGATACCAAATAAAGAGTTTCTGAAAAGACTATAAAACAGAATTATGAAAAATTGTGACCGCTGAGTAAACTCTTATATGGAGAATGTATTTTTAATGTTCCAAAAGTGATCATTTAAATGATTGGTGCTTTCTTTCAGATTATAGCAGCTTTCATCTGCCCAAATTATATTTCTAAGGAAAGAAGGATGTAAATGTAATTGTAGCATGTTTCACTTGTAAAACGTTTTATCGTAATCTAGATATGTCTACAAAGATATCATTGCAGCTGTCCATAGAGTCTATGAATGCTGTATGGAGGCCAGTTATTACGCTGAAATATCTCTACACTATTGGTTTAGGAATTGTTTGAATTTTAAATTGGCAGTTCGTATATTAACTCGAAGATAACTTGAAAAATAAGCAAAAATATCAGTTTCCGAATTATGTCTATGTGCGTATGCATACATGTGTATAACGCATCATCCTCTCGTTTTCTAAACGGAGAAATAAGGATTATGTAGTTTGCAATCGTTAAATCATTTTTAATACATTTCTTTGAAGGATATCGGGAATGAAAAAAAGGAGTTTGCATTCTGTAAATAAGTCATCATTACGATTCCACATGGCCTAAATTATTAGCATTTCAAATCGTCACAGTAATATATCATTATTTTTGAAAGCATGATATCGCGTACACGATTCCGAGCAAAGAATTTTATTCTCTTATTTAGTATTGCACTTCTTTACTAATATATTTTAATTGTTCAGCTTTTCAGTTCAAATCAGAGTGGCAACTGTCAACTAATAAAAGTGAACAGTAGTATGAATGATTATCAAATGTCTTTCAGATCATGACGGCTGAATGGTGTATTATTAAACAAACAGTTTGACAGTTCTTCTGCAATGAATAAATCTGCATTTCTGAAATCTAAATTTGTGACTAGTAGATCTTAATAATAAAAAGGCGTGATTCTGTGCGTATGCATACATGAATGTAAAAGAAACATTTTAGTTATTAACCTTTTTACACTAAGAGGCAGTGTATACCAACCTGCACAGATGCAAAACAGTTGCCATATACATTATTTAATGAAATTCTTTAATTAGAAATGTATATCAAAGTTCAATAATCAGGAAAATAAATGCTTTCCTTTCCCTCTTTTGAGAGAGCTTGTATATTTCCCAAGGCATTTTTACTTCGATAATGATGGACATTTAAAAACAGAGGAATGATTTTAAAAATTCACGTGCTTCATGTAAAAGGTTACTCTCTTATAACATGAGTTACCAGAGTCAATACAAAGTTATATCATGATATATTACAATTATTTTACTTTAAAATAGTTGTAAGTATTACAAGATTTTAAAACATGAATGACTTTTATCAAATTTCATTAATTGGAGTAAAAAGTTCTGATTATGTACTGGAGGTTTAATAAATCGTATTATTACATGATAAAAAGAAATATACAAATATTATAATCGAAAGAGGCAAAAATGATTGATTTGGTTTGTTTCTAGGACCTCAAGGCTATCAATCGTTGTCTGATGAGAAGTAAGACAACTAGGGTGGATCCTCGAAATTACATCAATGTAAGTAGGTAACGAAGAGTATTATTTTTGCCGCATATTCTGTAATACAGAAGTAAAGATTATTATAACTAGAAATGCCTCGAATATATTTCATGCATAATGAAATATATTCATTATGCATGAAATATATTCTAATGACTTTACTGATAGTTTCTTTGAAGAGTTAAAAATTATCAGAAAAATTAATTTGGTTACAATAACGCTATGCAAAAATAAGTGGAAAAAAAACTGGTTAATATTTCTTCTAATGAGAAGAATGTTTTGTACGGAAGTGGAGACATTTTTTTCGTTTATTGTTTACAGTATTCTGGGATTGATTAAATATGAGCTTTAAAGCCAAATTGACTTATGCGAATGAAAATATTATATAAAATATCGAATTCCCAAACTATTTTCCAAGAATAAAAGTATAAATAATTTGTTTAAATTATAAACAGCAACTCCAACCTTCCCTAAGGCACAGAGAAAATTATGAATGACAGGATACCGCGACAGCACTGATGGGAACTAAGATCGAGTTCTAGGAGTCATCACCGACCACCCCTCTCACAGCAGAGATATCCCGTCATCGGTAAGAGATATTTGACCCCACACCATTTCTGTTTCCACTAGGACGGCGAGAACTAATCACCATTTCGGATTGCCTTCCCCGGGGAGGAATCATTTGTTTAAACCAAAACTATTCAAATTATATACACTATAATTTTACTATAAAAATAGCATTTCTGAAGAATATGCTAATACTTGAAGTAATTCGTTACAAAATGCAAAAAACTGCTAATCTTATAAACTATAATATTAAAACCCACAAAGCCACATAAAAAAAGTAAGATATTGCATAATCTGGAAAGATCAAGAATGAATATATAATATAAATACATTCATATTTGATTCTAAATCTTTAGATCAATGGCATGGATTGAAAACGCATACATTGCAGATTAAAAAAAAAATCCACAGTCAAATGTTGAAGAGAAAATCAGTCACCCTCAAATTTTCAATCTCCCACACCACACCTGAGGTAGAAAAGTTGTCAAACTTTCACAAAAACTCATAAACATGCAGATTCTCATTAGAACAGGCACTTGAATTCCTTATTTTCTTTTTACCGAAACAAGTGCATAAAAGTTCAACTAATCTAAGCTATATAATTCTCAAATTTAAATGTAAACAGTAATTTTAACTTTCTTGTATACGAAGTATAGATTTAGTTTAGTTTAGTTTAGTTATATTAACGTCCCGTTATGAAGCAACACTAGGGCTATATGAAGTATAAACGTTTCAATTGTTGAAATATTCGAAATAAATAGTTTGACGTAACTCCATGTTTCCTAGACGGTTAAAATCTAGCAAATGAAGTTAAAACCAAATTTGTAGATTTCTATCAAATGTTGAACGAAATCTTCAAAAGAGGCCTGTTTTTTTAGCAGTTGAAAACAAGGTAACACGATAACTCAAATAGAGTTAGAAAAGGGAAATTTTGTTCACCGATTTAGCATCTAAATTATTAATTTTTACGAAGTTTAAAAAAAAAAATATGCTGATGTTGTTTGTAATGGCACTTGTCATTGACAAGCCCACTGCCTTTAGAAGTCAGTAATTTTAAGCCTGGGGTGCATCCCTTGATTTTTAGTAGCGCCATCTAGTACGATTTAGCTACACGCACGTCACAAGCCTTTTTACGGGGCGGACTTCATTCATACATTTCATTCATTCATCCATAGACCGAAATTTAGACCTGAATCAGAAAACGATCACCCCTGATCCAATACTCCCAGGGGTATTACTCTCGACAGGAAGGACTTTGAGACCACTTCAGATTTATACATAAGCCAGCCACCACACACACACATGCAGAGTCTTCGGCCGGCTGGGTTCGAATTCCCAACCCAAGGGAAGCGAATTCAACGCCCTACCAACCAGGCTATCCCGTCCTAAAAAATATGTGAAAGGGATGACACTTATCAGTTTATACTTCCTCATACATGTAAATACAATAACTTAAATTGATGAAATTTGATATGTAATTTTGTGATTAAATTGTGGTTTTGTGTCAGATTTCGGTTTCAATCGGTTGGAAAAAAAGGCTTCCAAAAAACACATTGGGTTATCTGGTATTTGTTTATTAATCACATCCCAGAAATTAATCATCAAAGGTCGCACTCTAATAAGCTTTTTCGCAACTATAGTTCGCCAATATCAAAGGTTAATAATACATAAGTACATTTATTAGAGAGTATGCAAAAATGTTTTGGGGAAACCACTTTTGCTGATTTAAATTGAGTAAAAATCAAATGAAGAAACGATTTAAAAACCAACTATCTAAAATAATACAAATTTGCTTTTTTTAATTTGTTCAGTTTCTAATTTCTAAATTTAAGTGATTAATATAAATATGTTTACAAATTTTTTTGTGTTTTGAATGAATAGATTATTTCTTGAAACATAGCTTTATTGGCAAAATGAATTTGTGGAAAACTTGATTGCTAAGAAAGTTTTTAAAATATCATTTACAAATGCATTTTTTTGTTGTTGTTAATCTGGAGATACGTCCAAACATATTTCTTTCATTGAGTTAAACCAGTGAAATATTATTGAAAATAGCTTGAGATTCATGAGAAAAGTGTCACTGAAAATAGTTAATAGAAATAGAAAATAGTCAAGTATCAACAGAAAAAAATTGTCTGGAAAATTTCAATTATAGAAATTTATTCCCTGATGATTATCTTAAATAGAACATTTAAACAACGCATTCTATAAACAAAGAGTAGTTCAATTTAATGAAAATTGAAAACAAAGAACAGAACATGTTTTCCCCATGAAATAATCTCTTAGCGATTAATTCCTAATAATAGTCAAGTTTAATTTGGAAGTTCATTCATGTATTCGAAATATGCATTTCTAAAATATTAAATACTTTATTTGATGAAGAAATTATTCAAAATAAGCTCATATTTGAAGTTAATTAGCGATTGATGCATAAATTAATTGCCTTTAGAATAAATTGGCTGATTATTTTGAAAGGATTTAGTTTTTAACTTCATGATAAAGTTTCATTTGTATATTTTTGCCAATCCTAAATCTTATGAACAAGCAATAAAATTTAGATTTTTAAGTTGCGGTTGCAATACTTATTTAAACAAATCAGGAAGTATTTTCTCAAAATATTTAAGGATCATCCTAGAATTAGTTAAAAATAAAAATTAAACATGGATATGAGAAAACAATAAAAATGTTACTGAATTCCTCCAAAAAAGTAGAATTATTTTAATAGACATTTATGAATTCCAATCTCGTTTAACGAGTATTCTCTTCAATAAACTAATAAAAGTTTTATGGATTATTTTTACACCCTTAAATCTTACCTAAGAACACGCAAATGTACTTTAAACGTCTTACCATTTATAATATTCACAATAATCTTAGCTATAATAGAAAATATATTTACAAACAAATAAAAAATACCCCACTGGAAACTAGATTTTCCTCTTCACTGGCCAATCTATTTCTTCACTTGAAAAAATCATGTTTGAAATATGGAATCAGATACATTGAGGATCTATATTTAACCTCCAAGATTTCAATTCTTTTAACCAAAATGTTTAATCAAAACCAAAAACCACTAACACCCTATAATGTTTTTAGAGTTAACTAAAAAGGGACAAAACAATTTTAAAATTAATATTTAGGACAAAAGAAACGGATTCAAATTTAGCATTAACAGCGATATATATATATATATATATATATATATATATATATATAT
>JAPMOR010061985.1:0-26883 GCA_026543865.1 Argiope aurantia | reverse complement strand
AATGAAATAAATTCAGTGAAAAATCAATAAACGCCCATGATAGAAACCCTCACTACCAACAATATCCCCGCCTCTCTCTTTGAAAGTGTAATTAATTGCTTTCAAATGTAAGCAAAGGATTGCTTTTCAGATCGATGTTGGCGTAATTATAAATTCCGAAAGCGTCATCGAAGCCAGCAATTTCTGTTATTGAATCTCTAAAATACATCTTTTGTCCAGAGTCCCATTTAAGCATACATTTTAGTCATTATTTTTTTCAACCATGTTTTATTTAAGAGTCCCAAATGATAATATTTTCAATTCATAATTTTTCTAGCCCTATTTTATTTAAAAAGTTCTTTATTTTAAGTTATTTCCACCTTACACTTTTTAAATTTTAAATATAGATCTCCTAACGATTTCTTCATCCCATGCATCGAAATGCTCTTAGGCCTCATATGGCAATACTCTCAAAAGTGCACCAAAGTCTCGTTTCTCGATATACCCTAAACATTCAGTCTTTCTCCTGGATGGAGAAAAAAGTAATCTTTTTTCCTTTCTGATGCACCTTTCCTTTCTATTTCTTTATTTCTTTTATCTTAGATATATTCCCATTTTCGATTTACCGTTGTCTATCATGCACTTTAATTTTATATTATTTATACTGTATCTCTGTCTTATATTGTTTTTTCTATTTTTCCTTATTGGTCTACTATAGTATCTGGAGTGAAAGTACTCTCTTTTCATTTAATTATTCGATATGTTTTTTTTTTGTTTTTGTGCAGAAAATGCTATAAATGTTTTTGTGGTCTACCTTCATTTCATCCCCTAATGAAAAATTAATGCGTCGATCGCGATATAGCGCGTTCCGTTTTGCATTTTATTTCCACCTTTGTTATTACTTTTCGATTTATTTCCATGGCATTGTTTGAATTGCACATTCTTATCGTATATGTTTTAACACTTTTCTCCTCTTTTTTTTCATATGTTGTACTCATTTTTTTCTTCGAATTATTTTCAGATTTTACTTTATTACACACACGCGCGCGCGCGCGCATTGCTGGAACAGAAGAAATAATTTTGTAAATATCGTTTGGAATTTAAAATAGCTGTCTTGTTTAATTAGGAATGATAGAAAGAATAATATTTATTTCCTTATTGGCAAAGAATACATTCAATGAAATTGAATGTTATATAATGGAGAAGTACAAATAATATTTATTCTATTTTTTGACTTTATTATTCAAGTGCTTTAGATTTGACAATATTTTTTGGTTTTTTCTGTTTTCAGTAAAGTGATGACAACAGACAAATGATGAAAGTCAACAAAAAATTTTTGACTGTAAGACTCGTAAGCATCTAGCGTATAACCGGCCATGTGAAAAACATGGATTTTCTAGATTCAATCCACATACTTGAAAAAAATTGACCTAGCGCCTTGTTGATGGTAATCGAGAATGCGAGCTGAATGGTGAACTGCAGTCGTTTGAAATCTAAAGGCATGTCAGTGGGAATAATTTGATTGCATGGAATGAGCACATCTTCTCCAATCGACTGTCCGTTAAGCAGAGTTGCGTTGCTTCTTTCTGCATATTGGTCTTTTGATTCTAATGCGCGTGATCAGGTAGCATAGAAACTTTGTTTTTCGATTTTCTTGAGGCATGTTGATCTTGAGATTCAGAAGCTCGTGAATTTGCAATTCGTAAACGATCTGCTTTATTGCTCGCTTGACGTTCCTCGTTTGTTTGAGAAGCTCGATTTTGGATTTTTTCTACGTGCTGCTGCGGTAGATCTATTAAAAGACGAATGTTTAGAGACATATTTTTTGTCGAAGCAATCAACGTGATATACGCTTGTATAACCGAAATATCGTTTGTCGATTCGCTGAATAAATAGAAAAAATTACTGTTTGCACTGGAAAATTCCCATTATGTATAACTTAATTTGATCACCATGAATAATAATAATTTTATTTTGTATGTGTGAGATAAACTCTGAATAATATGCGTGGTTTGTCACAGATAAAATATTGTGCAAGCTGAGTGACAGCATCCTGTGTACATGACTATTCATTAATGAGAAGAAAAAATTAACGCTCGCACTAAATATTTTCGATTTCATTTCATTCATATTGAATGGCATCAATCAAAATAATTTTATATTTATTTAATATTTGTGCGATTAACACCAAATGAAAGGTGCCTTTTAATGTTTATCTTTTATCAACTGTCGATTTTAAAATACAAACTACGCGCAAAGTGCAAACAATAAGTCAACACATTCATCGGAATCGGTTGAACGGTACGACATTGCTGTACTAACAAACAAAAATTCATTTTTATATATAGATATGATAACTGTACTATGCCTATAACTTTCGTTCTATGCCTATGTTCAACAGTTTGACGAATTTGGTTGAAAGTTGATAGAAACACATACACACATATATGTATGTATGTATGTATGTGTGTGCATGTAAAACAACATACTGAATTTTATTAATTTCAGTCTCTTCGTTTATGAGATATTGCGTTTACATACATTTGGAAACACAGACCGATAGATGGTCAACAGTTTGACGAATTTGGTTGAAAATTCGTAAGATCTGTATTTTGGATACTAAACCTGTATACCAAATTTTGCCTGTCTTTAGCTCTTTGCATCTTGTAATTATTGAGTTCACTTATACTCAAGAAGCCAGAAAGATGCAATTTTGTGAATGTATTTTTGGGGCTCAGGGGGGGTCTAAAGTTTGGATCGTAATTCGTAAAAATCGTAAGGATTCGTAAAAACCTTCAGTTCGAATTTTTTGACGATCATAATATTTCTTCTATACCTCGTAAACAAGAGAGTAAATTTGAATGCTCATGAGGTTTTAAGCCAAATAAACATTCTGAAGAAATCTCATCAAATGTGATACGTTTCATAGGATAAAATACTCTTGAAGGGACAAATTAAGTCCTGCGTTTAGTGTCATTCGTTCTAACAATTCATATATGAAAGGAATGGATATGAATTAAAAAAATATTAAGTTTTTGTGAAAATACCTTACTTGAGATACATTTTTGTTTTTTTGACAGTAGGAAGTAAATCGTGACTGTTACATATTGGTTTTTATATGCATATCATGCCAAAATGAAAGTGAAACTTTTGTTCTAGATGTATTATTCCAAGTTGTAGAAATTTGAGTGTATTAGACTGAGTGTATTAGAAGAAATTTGATATAAAATGGTTATTCGCGTTGAACTGTTAGGTGAAACAGAAGCTACAAAACATGTGATTTCGAGCCCTGGATTCTTATAAATAGGCTTAATGCATAGTAATTCATTTTTTTTCTAGACATAAAGTGATTCGAAATGAGAGTGAGTGTCATGTAATACAACCCACTGTGCGCTGATTTTAATTCTGGGCATGTAACATAGGTGCTGGCAAGTCATTCACCCTAAGATTCAATGTAAAAACCCTTGCTTCATTGGCAAATTTCATTTCGTGATTTATAAATATTCCCATAAGCATTGGAAGACAAATATCAATTCCATTAATACCTCTTGCAGACGGAAATGGGATTACTGAGCGCTGAGTCTGTATTTTAGAAATTCTTGCTACGATGTTACTTGGTTTGGCTCGTCTGTTTCGCTTAACCAGAAAATCCATTGCATCGTTTTTTTACCTTATTTATCCTGACATATACAGCAATCTCCAAGAGAAAAATGTTGGATTATGCATAAAAATTCAGCTAGAACCTTTCATTTGGATGCGCTTTATACTCTTTTTAATTCAAAGAAAAGATTCATTATATATTCATTCAGCTTACTTACTTTATTAATTAAACCAGTTAGAAAAGTTTCCCTTTATATTATTTAACTCAGCGATCAAATAAAAAAGTGAAACTACGCAAGTGCTATGTGGAAACTAGTGTTAGAATTTTAATCCTTATTTGAAAAATAGGAAAGCACATGAGTCAGTCACGCTCACTAGAGTTTCATACCGCAATAGCAAGATGACTTTTCATGTTTCAACATTTCCCAGGACTTTGTGCATGAAGGATATTTAATTAATGGAATTCTTTTTCCAAATGGATACTTCTCCAATAGGCGTCCTGTGCCTTATTTTTTTAAAACACTTGATATTTTCTGAGGGTGTCAATGCATAAATCATATGAATTTCAAAGATGACTGTGCCTAGAAACGACTTCAAAGAAGATTTTTTTTTAATCCTCTATGTCTTTTGAAAGTCTTGCACATAACTTTATTGTCAATACTTCATTGATTAGAGGTTAAACATGAGGTTTAAAATTTAATTTACATCATTATGTATACCATTATAAATCGCACACAGTCAAACATCCATTTCATTAAGAGTTGTTACATAAGACAAGGAAATCCATAAAATCATTTTTATTTATTTCTGTAATTCTTCTTTATGTAGGTAAGAATATTAAAATCTCTCTAAATCAAGGATAAAAGATTTTCAATATTTATGCATAGTGCGCGCTTTAAAAAAACGTTGAGTAGATTTTATACTTGGATTGAGTACATTGCATGGAAAGGATTAAAGAGACTGGAAAAGGCAGAAAAATGAAAGGTTTATAAATTCAGATGTACTCCCATTTTATTAATAATTTCCTTTTTTCTCAAAATAAGTAGAAACAAAATTTGTAAGCTGTAAGGAAATTGGCGCAGAGGTACTTAGTATGCACGAAAAGAGTTTTAGAAGGGAAAAAATCTTCCTTTGAATTCTAAAGATTTAAAAAAACATTCACTGATTAGTAAAGTAGAATTTTCCTTTTCTTTTAATCTTTCAATTTAGTGAATTTCAAAATAAACTCATCTTTTTGTGGATTAAATTCTCTCATTTTTGATCCTTGTTTAATCACGTATAAAACTCTTTTCTTGTTTTTATGTGATCATGTTCTATACACGTTTGAAAATATTTGAATATGCATAAGACTGTATTAAGAGCGGCGATTACAATCAGGTGAAATTTAAATAAATTTCTAAGAGAAATGCCAGAACTGATACGGCGATGTCATTGTGGAATTTCAAAAGTATTATAAAGCATTGCTATGGTGTTCGATTTCATAAATTTCAAAAAAGCGCCGAAATGATTTGAAATTTTAAAAAATAACATTTCAGATATTAAAGTGCAATTTCAGATTTTATATTTCTGTTTTTAAAAGAACCGTTAATATCCTTACTGAAGTTAAAATTCAGCTATATATATATATATATATATATATAGGATTATGTACCTCTTATTGCTTTCGCACAGTGGTACCTGGGAAAATGTGCTACAAATCCCCCTTTTCCAGCTGAAGTGTTGTTTCCCGATGAATCATCCTTCACAAGGGAAGAAATTTTCAACACGCATAACGACCATATGTGGGCGGTCGAGAACCCGCATGCAATACGACGTCGTGCAGCACAGAATCGATTTTTGGTCAATGTATGGGCCGGTATTGTGGGAGATCATCTCATCGGACCTTACCTGTTACCGGGTCGTCTAACCGAACCTAAGTGCTTGCTCTTTCTGAAGTAAGTATTGCCACAACTTTTGAGAAATGAACAGATTTTTGCATCGACGCAACAGACAATGTGGTTCCAACACGATGGAGCCCCTGCCCATTATAGCGGAGATGTTCGTAACTATCTGGATGTCACATTTGGTCAACGGTGGATCGGACGTGGGGGTGCCGTGCGTTGGCCTGCTCGGTCATCCGACTTATCATGTCTTGATTTTTATTTCTGGGGTCATACGAAATCGTTAGTTTATGCCACCCCTGTTGACACTGCTGAGGAGCTCGTTGCAAGAATCGCAGTAGCTGCCAGACAGATTACAGATATGCCTGGAGTATTCCAGAATGTTCTGATGTCCATGCGTTGGAGATGTGAGGCGTACATTGTAGCCCGTGGAAGAAACTTCGAACACTTACTTTAATCCATGTACCTTTTGCTTCTTTTCAGGTATTATTAAAACGATTTCTCATTTACGGTCTCTTTTCTTTATGGTGCTTCTGTGTACAACACCGCTTCAGGAATGCATTTCCGACCCCACATTGCTCTATGATTTCAAGTTGTCAGGATGTACCCTACCCCTCTTAGAAGTTCTGAAACGGTTCACTGAAACACCCTGTATATGTACAAATATAATTAATTTTTCTAGTAATAATGCATTTAGAAAAATTTCTAAAATATATTAATATACCAAGAGAAATATCTACAGAATTTATAGGCTGATTTTTATACTAGCACTTAAATTGTATGCTTAAAGTGCCCTCGAAAACTGAGGATGCCAGTCAAAAAAGGGTCAATTTTACCTATTGTCAGTTTTTTATTCTTTAATTTTTCATATAATTTTTGAATTTTACATTATATTGTTTTCTACATAACTTTGCATACTGGAAAAATAAATATGATTTATAAATTATAAGTAATATATCTTTTCAAGAATATTATTTGTTGTAACATGTAATTTGAGAAAAAAAAAATGTATGTTCAAATGCAATTACTTTTTTCAATGATAATATATTTAGAAAAATTTCTAAAACATATTTATATATCAAGAAAAAATATCTGCAGAATCTATTGGTAGATTTTCATACTAATACTTTCATCAGAAAATTAAATTTGAGGGTAGAGAAAATGCGGTCTCATACACCACACCTCCCCAATTAAGTCCTAAATTTTCAACGCCCCAGTTAAGGGTTAATGATGAAGCTAAGAAATGAAGATGTTGATGAAAAAACTAGTTCTCTTGGGCATTTAACAACTTAATAGAACTTATTATAATTAAATAAATAAATAAATAAATAAAAACTTTGAACATCCAAGTCATCGGCAACTCTTTTTGCTTGAATTTGCCGAAATTTGTGGAATGGATTACTGAACCAAGCCCAAAAAAACTCGAATTTTCTACCTCCTTGGTTACAAGAACTCTCGCCTAGATTTTACATTGCCCCATTAAGTTATTTCCACTAAGGCCTTATTTTGATTCCATCCAAAGGAAATTTTTTCGTTCTCGGATATATTTTAACAAAAAATTCTACATCAAAAGGCAATATTTCTGATATTTGGTATTTTCTGATTTCGAAAGACGTCCCGAGTTTCTTTTCATTCGCCTTTCTGAAGTGCTCTGGTTTTAACGAAAATTTCATCGTAAAATGTCATCAATGAAAAAAAATAATTCAAAGCGTGTTTTTTTTACCCACCCTATCTTTTAAATGAATAATAATCGGTGAAAAGACAAGAAATTTCGTGAAGTTCGTGAAATACTTCATCCAAGAATGTGAGCCTAAAATGCAAAAAAAGAAATCACTGTCTTAAATGTAAGAAGAAATCAATTTCTTTATAATGAATTTCATCAATGTTGAGTACTTAAATAATGCTAACAAAAATGAAGTTGTTTATTAGTATTAAAAGAATCATATTTTCATTAAAAATTTCATTTTTATTTTAAAACATTAATTTTTGAAAATTTTGATAAGTTTAATTATATACTTTTTATGAAATTTATTGATGAAATTTTTTTCATTTTAATAACTGTTATATTTCTTTATGCTTTGAAATAGTTTTTGCAAATTTCATAATTCATTTGAAATATTTGAAATTCCAAAATAGTCATCGTTGAAATTTTCGAAATTTTGATTGTTTACTATGCATTTTTCTATATTTTGAAATTTAATAAACGTACAAATCTGAAATACCAATTAAAAGTTGGTATAATTAAAATGTCCTGTTTAGCAAAATTCATAAATCAAAGTTCCAAAATACGTTTTAAAATTTTAAAGTTGTGAAAGTTGCCATGCATGTTATCTGTTTTTTAAATTTAATATAGTGTAAAGTTATCTAAACAAAACGTTAAGTTATACGTGTCGTTATAGCATGATAAAATATTTCTAATCGGTATATATAATTAATGCAGCGCCGTTGGTAACGCTGGGTGGAATTAAAAATATACCCGCCAATGCGAGATTCGAAATCCGGTTTTGGTATTTAACAACTAAGACAGGCTATCTCTTATATGTGTGATTAAAATTAAGCATAAAAAATAATATGGGGTTGTAAATTTCGCGATTGTTTTACGTTATTTACTATTGTGGCAAAGATCAATGTGTTTAGGCCTGTATTTTTTATTGTTTTATATTATGTTAAATCATTATATTTTAACTTCACGGGATAACCGGAGGTTATTTTTATTATTTTCTTTCAGTATTTATTTTTAAATTTTGTATTTGGCAATGCATCGTTTTTCTGTAGTAGATCACTATTTGTTTTGATTTGATTTTAATGATTAGTTTTATTGAGCGTATGTGAATATTATAAATAAGTTATAGCCAAATGCAAGGAAAAAAAGGGTTAGCCTAATAGATAATTGCACGACAATGGATGGTGAGAAAAGCCAAGAGATTAAAAATTATTTATGGGATCACAAACTTCATATTTTATTTATATTTTTTATTCTGGTTTGTAACGGAGGTTAATGAGGTAATATCTGCTGATTTGTAATATTTTCACGTCAGTTTGATATAATTGCAATATACAAAGTGCACTATAAATAACTAATTTTTTAAGCACATTCTTGCCATTGTGCATGATATTTTCTACTACTCATTATTATTATTAGCTCATTAACCTCCGTTACAAACCAGAATAAAAAATATAAATAAATATGAAGTTTGTAATTTCATAAATAACTTTTAATCTCTTGACTTTTCTCGCCATCCATTGTTGTGCAATTATCCATTAGGCTAAACCTTTTTTTATGTATATGATAATCATATCCTAGACATTTTTAAAAGGATAACAGCCCGCCTAGATGGACATATAATCTAGTTTTTAATAATAACGTTAAATCGCAACATTCTCATGCTTCCGGAGATCAGATTAGACTTAATATTGCTAAACACAAAATTTTGATTAATGTTTCAAAGTTTAATTTCTTTAAGAAATAGATATGAGGTGACTTAAATCCAGACTTGATAAATAAGAAACAAAATATTCTCAAATCTACAAGTGATAATATCCTGTCGTACTATTCTTTCAGAAAAAAGTATTCGTGCTAATATCACTAATTAGAAGATTTGTTTCACATTGCCATACAATGATCACGGTCCTTGCTAACTGGAAACTATTTTAAAAAGAAGAAAAGAACTATCTGAATTTTTAAAATAAATAAATTAAAATAAAAAATCACGAAATGCCATTTAGATATATTTTTTTCTTTCCAAGAATCATCCACTCAAACTTATTTCCCTTTGGATAGCTGATTCTTTAATTTAATGTTTTCTAAAGATTGTATATATACAGCGTGGTTATAATTAAACTTCTCCTTTAAACAACATTATACAAAGCAAACTGTTGGACGCATTGCAAATAAATTTGTTATGTAGACTATCTAAGAGTTGCGCTCAGCAAATTTCGAAAAAAAAAAAGTTCCAAAATGTTCACCAAAAGGCGATTTTTTTCATGAAAATCATTAATTTTAACACAATAAACGATCAAAAAGGAAAAAAGAAACAATATTAACATTTATTGACTAGTTTCTGATCACCTTGTCATCGAACCACATTAAATAAAAGTAAGGAAAAATTAACAGTATGCTGTTTGAGGGGGAAAAAAGTTCAGTTTGCAGAAACTAGAACAGATTAGGACGAAATTGCTCAAGAGGAGCAGTTGTTCATTGTGTCCAGGACGATACAGGGAAAGGTGCTCCCTATGACCACCGTCATTCACCTGCAAAATTTCAAGTCCATGGCTAGTGTTTTCAACAGCATATCGTAACTGATCATTTGTGATACTTCGCACATGAAGCATTTTGGAGCTCCTTAAGTCATTCAACGTCGCAACAAGATACCGTCATCATTACAGCCGTAAACATCGACATAAAACATGACAACGACTAAAACCGTTTCTTAACCTAACCTGTATAGCATAAAGCTTCCTCTTCTTCGCAAGCATGAAAATCTCGACATTTTTTCCTAGAACTGACAGCTTTTCCTGGTTTTATATTTCATTACTCATAATTCTTGTTTTGGATTGTTAATATTGTTTCTGTATTTCGTTTTGATCGTTTATTGTGTTAAAATTAATATTTTTCCGGAAAAGGTGCCCTCTGGTGGACATTTTGGAACTAAAAATTTTGTTTCGAAATTCCGTGAACGCGTCTCATATATAGTCTACATACCAAATTTCGTTGCAATCCGTTCACCCGTTCGCGTTGTATGATGCTGTTTATAGGGGAAGTTTAATTATGACCATCCTGTATATATATGCGCATATATATGAGATTTAAACATATCCTAATGACCTAAAGTATTACATATCGTGATTTACTTCATGCTTTGTCTGTCTTTGAAAAATGCATGGAATATAAAAGCAATACGTATGTTACTTTTGATTCAGACTCGTTCGAAACTCCTATTTAATGAAAAAGAATTAGCTTTTATACAATTTCTCACCCATATAAAAGATATTTACATATTTTAAAGCGATTTTTATAAAGAATTTTTTTAAATCAAATATGTCGGAATAAAATTTATGATAATATCTTATTATTTAAAATGAGAAATATCATCTATTCCTTTTAAATTTATTCTCCTTTCAAGATGCCGCTAGCAAACAAGCTGTGGGTTGAAGGATATGTTTCTGCGCATTTAAATAGGAAATATTACTATTCCATTATTCAAAAACTTCGCGAAAAGTTTGGAATTAAAATTTCTAGGAACAAAATAAGCAACATTATTAATCAAAAACGTAAAAACTATCAATCATTGCCTCTAAATATTAAGAATACCTCTAGCAAATGCCTGACAAATGTATTACGTACAGTTTCAAATATTTCTAAAGTAAAGTCGCTGTTACCACCAATGTTGAAAGTTTCAAATACATCTATAACAACAATAAACAAGATGATAAACCAAAATTTACATATTACAAAAAGGTAAAAAAAAACATAATGTTCACCAGTTTTTACCAATGCATGCGACTTAACGCAGATCGCTTTTGCAGAACCTATTTAAGTAGAAACGTAGAAACGTATAACGTAGAAAGCTATTTAACAGGACATAAATGGAAATACATTGTGACTATTGAAGAAGCAGGGGTTTTCCTAATTGACTGCAACAAAATAGATCTATTTACTATCGAAAATGGAGAGAAAAATGTACAAACTTCGTTCCGTCAAAGCAATGAAAGTGTCAATAAAGTGTTTGTCCTAGGGTTCTTCTACTATGGAAAATTAAAAATAAGAAGAGTAGATAAAATGCTAAAATCAAATCAATGTATAATCAAGAGAACATTTTACGTCCAATATTTCCAGAGTAATAACCACTTCCTTATCTAAATGCCTTTAAAGATTGAACAAGTCCTACTACAAAAAGAACTACTGCATTCCATGAAAAAATAAAGATTGATACAAATATCGCAGATACGCCTTCTCAACATATTTCTGAAAAGTCTCCTGATGTTTCATCTATGGACAATTGGGCTTTTAATTTGTTGAAAAGTACTCATTTTAAGCGCAAACCCGTCATGATTAATGATTATGGAAAGTAAGGAAAGAGAAACGAAAACCAATATCCCTGGAAATTTTGAAAAAAAAATTATATTCTGGAAATCAACGATGCAAACTTATAGTCCAGAAATGAAGTTATCAGATGAAGCATTTAAAAAATAGTATTTACATTTTACGCATTAGTTAAACGACCGCGAAATCGCTCTAAAAATGTGCAAATACCTTCTGTTTTAAACAAAACGATCACCAGCATCAATCAATTGAATCCATTAACACCAATCTGTCCAAACTGTATTTGTTGACATATGTTTAAAATATCTGAAATTATATTTTAACCATATGGTGCAATTTATCCCAAAAGTGGTTCTTGCGTCACTAAACCTCCAAACCGACCAAACTTTAATTTTTTGATAATTGAGGCTCACCTTGGGCAATTATTCTTCTAAATAATATCTTAAATAGATAATGTTTGAATATACCATACAAATTTTATTATTTTTATCAATGCATTTTATATGGATTTGTTTTTTTTTCTGTTATACTGTTTCCCCATGTCGTTCACTTATTACAAATAATTTGATTTTGATGTGTTGTTTATTCCATAATGGTAAAAAAATTGTTTATTTCATAATGGAAATTAATGTTATTTAATATTTTACATATTTCAGATAATTAGGGAAAATATATAAAATAAGTTATGAAACTAGTATGTATTTATAAAATAGCCCTATCATTAATCTACAAACATTTGATTTTATGCTATTTTCCTGGATAAAGTTAATCACTTACAAACCTTTTTCCTTTGCTATAACTAAATAATTCATGGCATGCAATTTTAAAATTGAATAAATAAAAAATCAATATGCATACCACTTTTTGTTACCATAGTAACAATAACAAAAATTGGGCAATATAAATAAATCAACAATTTAGCACTTTAGATTAGTTATAGAATATATTTAAATTTGTTGAACAAATTTTTCCGCTGAAAGTATGTCATTATAAATGATTGGATCATGGAAATTTTCATTTTAAATATCTCAACATGCGGAAACAGAAAATTTCCACTTGAGAAAAAAAAACAAAGAGTGAAAGAAAGAACAGAAAAAGGTTTTTATTTCGTTAATGACATTTGTAAGTTCTAATTGTTCTATCCCCTGTAAACAAATGTTAATCTCGAAGATGGCTGAAACCAGAATTCGAAAATCTACGCCGAGTACTATTCGCCGCTAATGCTTTACTATTTGTTGGCACACGGAGTATATCTGTATTATCACAAATAGCCAATCGAAAGTAAGAAATAGTTTGAAAACGAAACTAAATAAACGAAAACAAAACAAAACAGTTTCGAAATCGCAACTAAACATTATTTCCTATTCAAATTAAAACCAAAAAAGGAACAGGAAAAATTAAGGAAAGAATAATTGATTTTCCTTTTAACTTGATTTTAATACTTTTGTATTATCACAAATATACATAATGACAGTTTTTTAAGTGGCTTAAATCTTCTTATTTTCCCGTATAAAGGAAGTGTACGTCAGTAAAATAATAGAGATGTAAATAAATAAATTTTAAAAAATATGTTTTTTAATCATCATCTGCAGCTTGTTATTCTTTTTTAAAAATATTTAGCTATAACTGACTTGAAACTAAATGGAATTAAGTGATCTGAATTCAAAATCACATGTCCTTAAAATCACATCCACATTATTTAGCTTGAACATGTCTACCGTCTTTAGTATCCAACATTTTTTTTAACATTTTGAATAATTTTTTTGAGTAAAAAAATAAGTTTTATCTTTTCGAATTTTAACAACACTCAAGAGAGAGAGAGAAAATCAGTTAAGCTTAATATTTCTCAGCCTTCTTTGGGCGTTAATAATTCTTATCTTAATATTTCTCCTTAAAATGCATTCTTATTATTGTTTCTCAGTCTGAAATCCTAATTAGCACGAATTTTGAAAACCTACACCAGACTGCAAACACTACTTTACTGGATCTAACTCTAATAATACCAACTAACACTTCATTCTGTATGGTAAGTAATTATATTATCATCTATTGAATAGTGACTTAAAATTAAAGTAAATCAAATTAAAAATCGTATTAATTGAAACAATTCCAATACAATTTAAATTAGATTTATTCTAACAACGTGAACGAAAAAAATCATTCCAACATAAAGTAAAAATTTAAATTCAATCGACAAAACTCAGTTCAAATTCTTATATGTAAATAATATTAAATTAGTAAATAGAATATAAAGTTAAATTAAATAATTATTTTAAACAAAGAAATCATTTTTATTATCGCTTAAACGATACGAAAAGAAATTCGAAATTAAAATCACCGCCTATTCTTCTACATTTATCATATAATCATGAATTGGATAAGTTGAATTCAAAGGAAAAAACCATCTATAAATCGTCTTGCAAGTATGTATGCCCAAGGTGTAAATTTCTGTGTTAATTTTAATTATTATTTATAATGTATTTTTTAAATAAAAAATGATATACCTCAATGCAAAATGATAGAAAATTGTAACTCTATTGTAAGTTTAGACTCATCAGATATTTTCAAATGTTTCATCGGGCATAATTTCACATAATACTGACTCTAAATTAATATACGGTCCCAATAATTTTCGCTTAAGAACAATTTAGTTCATTTTAAATGTACAGATATGCAGTTTTCTAAAATAACATAGTAGTAGAAGAAAAGAAATAATTTCTAATTGACAGATTTTATCCAGGGAAATCTTGTAAAATTGGAAAACTGTAACTTTTTGAAGGTTTTTCAACAATTTTGCTATTTATAGTGCCTACTTGTCTCCAGTAAGTGCTCAATTTAGACGGGCATGCCATATGCATTATTAAAGTACAATCATTCAAGAAGTTAAAACACCTTTCAGCCTTATTTGAATACACAACATTTTTGCACATTGAATATGTATTCAAAACCATTATTAACCAAAAAATTTATCAAAATTTTAACGTATTTAATAAAATGTTCTATTCTCGCATAATCTACGGCAATAAATGTCCTTTTATTATTCTAAGTTTTCTGACTGAGAGGGTGTTGTAGCAAATTTAATTAAACATAGTTTTTAAATAATTTATTTTCTAGCCATTTAAATTCAAAACTAAAATGTTTTCATGTCTCAAAGAATCTAATATATGCAGCTTTAACTGTCTAACAATGAGGTAACGGATCGTGTGAAAATCACACGACAAAAATAAATATTTGCTGAACTCTATTTCGGTAAAATCCTCAATAGGAGTATGCAAATAGTTTGAACACTTTCCCATATTTTCTCTGCTATTTCCTGCAACGTCGAGAGAGAAGACTGAGGAGATTCTGTTAATGGATAAACAAAAACAAAAAAACATCTAAAAGATGCAAACACTGGCCTAATGATATGCTAAGAAATAAACATGTGGATTAAAGGACTGATTTAACAAAGTTAACAAATATTTATTTAACAAATATCCACTCTATCATATTCCAGTTTTAAATCTCCAATTGTAAAAATGCTTCAGATGGTGTAAATAATCATATTTTATATTACTTGAATTAATAAATGTATCAAAAAAGTTAAAGAAGATGAAGTCTTTATACCTATTATAATCATATTGTCTTATTGATCATATTTTTGACAGACGAATAATTTAAGAATAGAAGTTTTACAGTTTTAAAATTAGAACCGATTCAATTATGAAAATCTGAGTATCAGTATCTTAGATTATTTGTGATGATTTAAATGGTTGCTTCGAAAAAGATCTGCAAATCATCGAGTAGTGCTTGCTTGAGGCTGCCGTTGATTATTTAAACATAATGATATTAAATATCCACAATTCAGCTCAGTTTTTGCCGTAGAAATGTAGAATATTTTTTGTTTAAGGTATTAATGAGTCAAGATTATTTTATTAAATACTAGCCGCCTTTGGCGACCAGCTGGTTCACCAGTATTACATCTCGCTACAATTTTCAATTAAATATTTTAAGTAACTGGTCTCTTAATAGATTCTCAGACAAAACATTTTTAATCTTCAAATTTTCATAGTCATACCAAACTTATACTGTTGTTTAGATCGTGTCGTTCTAATAACTATATATAGTTTGCAAATTTGTTGTCATTTCCGGTAAAACTTCAACTTTAATTAAAAGTAAAAATGATGAAATTGCAATTAATATAAAGATATTTTTTAATAAAACCAAGCGTTTTATTTTATTTATCATCTTTATTGTTATTTATTTATTATTATTATTATTGAATATGAGTATTGCAAACAGAATCGCTCGGTATTTAAGTCTTATGTGAACTACAAAATATTTTTCATAATTTATGTAATATGTCAAACAATAATTCAACAAAAATTTCTCAGATTCAGCATAAAATTCAGTTTTTCGTTTGGCTTTCAAAAGGATTGAAATGAAATCAATAATAATATTTTGTTCCGGCCTATAAATATATTTCAAAAATTATGAAGTCTAAATTTAATGCAGTAAGGTATCATATTCTGAGAAATATTCTGGACACACCAAATTTTAAATAAATGAATGAATGTTTCTATTTTCCACGATCAACTAAGACTTATTTATGAAGTTTTTAATGTTAAAAATTTAGAAAAACTCAACATTTTCATAATCTTAGGCCAATTAATCTTGAGAAACCTGCTCGCTGATTGGAGTATTTTCTTTGAAAGGATCTATGGAAAATCTAAAATTATCCTTTTTTTATTGAATAGTGATATTCAAATTTTCATAAATCAGTCAGTTTAAGTGATTGATTTAGTTGATTGGAAATTAACTCTTTTTACTTAAAATATTAGTGTTTCAAGAACATTTTGTTATTCGTGATTTCCACAGCAGAAGCTTTATGTAAAATCGAAAATTCTTTATTTATTAGAGCATTTATTGAATCAAGTTACATAAAATATAATCATTTTCCATTTAGACCATTTTAGCAGATCTGTGTCTTACTAAAGGTTTACAAATTAGCTGTGTGGTCCTGATTTGAATGGATATCCTGTTCATATTAAACGTAACTTGCCTTAAAATAAGACTGATTTATGGTATTAATAATATAGAGAGTGTAAAAGATCATAAAAAAATTTTCTTGAATTTATTTTTTAGAAAAAATAATATTTCATATTTGCTTCATTTCCTACAGACACGTGCTGAAAATTATATTTTTGCAGATTTCATTTCCAAAAAGATTTAATTTATTTTTAATTAGAGCTTTAATCAATGTGATGGCAACACTTTGAAAAAAGCTAATTTTCCCCCATGAATGCGAAACGTGCTCGTGCAGCTTAAATTTTATTTTTATTTTGTGCGAAAAAAATTGTTGAAAAATATATTTAAAATATTTATTTAAAAATTCCTTAAAAATAGTAATTTAATTTTATGATTAAAACATTGGTATCATTTAAAAGATAAATTTTTAATCTTTAACCTCATGTAAAAATCTTTTTTGTGCAGTAATACTTTCGGAAGTTATAGCAGAAACACGCCAAAATTTCGCTTAATTTTTAAATATATAAAATTCTAATTAAAAATTTGAAAAAAATTACCCCCAGGTGCACATTCCCGGCCTCCAAGGTATGCATGTGCCAAATGTGGTAGCTGTAGGTTGAATGGTCTGGCCTGTAGATCGCCAATACTCACACACACACACACACACATTGAGCTTTATAATAAGTATAGATGATCAATAGGTTCAAGAGACTATAAAAATTCAGACTTCCTCATTTTTTCAAAGTTAGATTTTTTTAATTTGAAAAATAATAAAATATAGTTATTTATCTTATTTAAAGTAATTTTTCGATACAAAGAGTATCGCTATTTGCAACGGTTTAGAAACAGACTATCGTGTATAAAAATAAAATGAAATTTGTTATATCATATAAAGTCACCTCAATTCAGCTTATTCCAAAACTATTTTATACAGAAACAGAAAAACGGTAATATTTGAAAGGATTAAGGATTTTGCACATAATTCTTTGAATATTTTGTTATTAAGAAGGGCAAGGTTCAACGTATTCACTTCTTCTGGTTTATCAATCACGGCCCTGAATGCCAAAGATTTATGTTTGTACTTGCCCTCTTGTATTAAAAAAAAATCGATAGACAAACGTATATAAATAAAAAAAAAATACTCTCTACGAAAGAAAAGGATAAATTTTTCAAAATTTTGAGCCCTTCGTTTTCTTTAAAAGAAAAACTGTGAAATGGAATTGAACAGTCTCAGCAAAACGTTTTTCTGTTTAATTCAGTGTTCTTCTTGGATACATGAACTGAACTTTACCTACAGCCCTGTGCATTTTCATCCACTCGGACTTAAGATACATGAATAACAATTGAACAACTTTTCTTTCGAAATTATTTTTTCGAAAAAAAAAAAAAAAAACGTATTTTTTAAACATGCTTCAGTATTATGAATTTCTATATAACTTTTGTTTCTATATGTTTATATGTGAATAATTTGCATTGTTTGTTTTTATCCATTCCTCTGAATACATTTTTTCAGTTGTGTTCGAATATTACTTTTGAAACGTTTGCTTATTTTTTTTTAAATTTTTTTCTTCTTTTTTATCTTAATTATTATTTATTGCAATATCCACTTTCTTATATTTAAATCCTTTGTTATGTATTTTTCAATGCAAAAGCTTAAAAACAAGATTTGTTTAGTATTGTATATTTTTTTTCTCTATTTGTATTCTAATAAGCCTTGGGATTTGTACAAATGCTCTATTCGTACGTTTTCTTTTCGTCAATATTTCTCTAAAAAGTGTCATAAGAATATCTATAATATTTTTTGTCTGTGATCTTTAATAAAGTTGATGTTTTCGTTTTCATTCTCATTCAATTGTCTTAATGGTTATAGGCTCGGGATAGTAAGATGATGCTCCACAATTAAGAAACTATAATGTCTGGAAACGAAAAATGGATTCCTTTTAATAGTAGGAAAAGAAGACTTACTCCCATTATTCTTTTCCACTTCTAATTTCATGAAGGCTGGAGGAGAATGAAAGGAATGGAAGAGAACGCAACCGGTAACAGCTTTCCAACTTATAATTTCTTGAGGGATGGAGCTATGAGAACAAAAAGAAGTGGAAGAGAGCGCAACCAATGACAGCTTCCCAACTTCTAATTTCATGAGGGTTGGAGCTATTAGGATGAAAACAAGTAGAAGAGAGCTCAACCAATGATAGCTTTCCGGCTTCTAATATTATAAGGGTTGTAGCTATTAGGACAAAAGAAAGTGGAAGAGAACACAATCGATGACAGCATTCCAACTTCTAATTTCTTGAGGGTTGGAGCTGTGAGGGTGAAAGAAAGTGGAAGAGAGCGCAACGATGGCAGTTTCCAACTTCTAATTTCATGAGGATCGAAGCTATGAGAATGAAAGGAAGTGGAAGAGAGCATAACCGATAACAGCTTTCAGACGATCCCCATCTTCGATTACTATAAAGAAAAACTTTTCATATAAAATGTGTTCATTAGATTAAGTCCCTTTCCTCTGTCATCTAAATGGCACATCTATGAATTATATGATTAGAATGATCCTGAAAATCAACTTCGGAAACTGTAAACGGGGACTCCTTCTATTTTCTTCTACAATAAACAAAAAATACCTCCATAAAAATCACAGATTTAAAAACTAAGTATTAGGGCTCACTAAAGAGCTTTCAAAATCGATTTATTCCCAAAATTGATTTATTATTACATCAAACTGAAAAATACATAAATAATGACTAATATAAATTATGAATAGAGAAGAATACAATTTATGCTTTTTTTCCATTTCTCTCTTTTCTCCAGTACGAGTTCTAATCGCAGGCCCTTTCATGTTCAGATAGGCATCTTCATCCCCATACACGCTGGCGCACGGCATTCGAATTCGGCAGCTCGAATTTCATTCAAGCAGATAATTTCATAATTAGTTATTGTACTGAATGCAGCACATTTTTCTGAGTGTTTTCTGACCATGTTTGAGCCTTATATTGTAGTAGGTATAATTTCCATTTATGTATCATTATAGCGAAATAATTTAAAATAATATTATAAAAATAATTTTAATGTTTCAGTTAATAACATATTTTACTATTGGCATCGAATGGTAAACGACCTATATTAGCAAAAAAAAAGATCTACAAATTTTTGGTTTGGCGGTCAAATGTCAACATCACTGAGCCAAGTAAAACTGTCATCGAAAAAAGGCGTTCTCAGCATTTTATGCATCATAAAAATGCATTATAATTAATTGTTGGTTATTCCACTCATTGCATTGCTAGTGACGTGTTTCATGTTCGGGAAAAAATTATAAATCTCAATCGATTAAAAGTGTACCTTATAGATAAAATTGGAGCATTTTAAAGGGAAAAACTTTAATAGAACAAGGAAAACAAAGCCAGACGCTCAAAATAATTTGAAAAAGAAAGATTTGAGATGATTCTACAATACGTGTTTAATATTTTTCGCGTTAATGCCCTTAATATTATCAAAATGCAAATATTTTTTACTCTTACGTGACATAGAAGATGCACTGTTAAATGGAAAATGAAGATAAAAATGTTTTGAAGAAAGGAGAAAAGTCTATTGTAAAAAAGGATTTGTTTCGAAAAAAGGAATGAATCTGAAAAAGAAAATAAAAGATTACTGTTTGAACAGATTCTTCTTAAGAATATGAAGATGAAAGAAGCTAGTCTGAAAATAAAGGTTGTTGTTCAAATAAAGAACAGCAAAGTTTATCTTGTAATCAACCACCTGAGAAAAGAAAATTGTTCTGGACAATAATGGCTCTGCAAGTTTCAATAAAATAATGATAAATGGGAGTGACAATGATTTTTTTTCTTTGAAAAGGCTTAAAAGTTTAGGATACGATTAGTAGTATTTACTTTATATTTATCATAATTTCATTTTCACACAGCCATACTGGTGCGGTGGGATGTGAAGTCATCACGGATAATAATTTGCTTGTTTTCTGTCATTTGTTGTATTGCTATCGTCATACGTTTCCCTTTCTTTAATGGCAACAATTTTGCTTTTATTTATTTTTTGAAGAATGCTGTTGCAGGGTTTATGCAGAATTCATTAACTGTTGGTATCTATAAGACTTTTGATACGTCGATATTTCTAACAAACCACGGCATGTTACTAAAGAGTCGGGCAGTTTTATTCTTTAGAATTCTTTGATATGAGTTTAGTTGCAGCTGCCTTAGTGACAGAAGCATATGGTATTAGAAGTCTTAGCAGAGTTTTGCAGACGAGCAGTTTGTCCCTCCATGATAAATTCTCCCACTTAGAGGCACCTCAAAGATGAGAATGAGAAGCCTCCGGTATGCTGGTTGGTTCTCTCCGTCCTGCTGGGTATTGAAAGAGGTGGAGGTTGGCTACCTCTCATTGATGATGGGACTTACTTCCCTAAGCAAGGATTGTGCCGTGGCCGGTGATGGCCCTTAAGACTCAACCACAGTTCTCTCCAGTGTTGCTGCCACGGTGGTCCTGTCATCCAGTTTTGTTCGTGTGCTTGTGGGCGGGTTGGAGTAGTCAGTTAATAGTTCCTGATAATTTGGAACCCGAATTGATAACGTGTAGAATGTTTCTTTTGTTCCTTTGAGGTTACATTTAATTTACTGTATATGATTTTTGTATTTTAGGTGCTTATCGGGAGTTACGCCAAGATAAGTGGTTTCATTGTTCAGTGTGAAATTTTTCAGAAGAATTTTGGGAGAAGACGAAGATTTCTTAATAGGCTTTAAATGAGAAATTTTTCTAAATCAAGATTATTACTTATTTCCCAGGGTGTACTTAGGAACCATGGGCTACAGTTACATTATTATTAAAGAAAGCATTTAAAGTAATCCATCTTATTCAATGTAATTGAACAAATTCCACTAATTCAATCGAATATGTTTTTTAGATTAAACAAAATCACTTAATTCACAAAATAATCAAAAAGTTCAATTTATGCTGAAATGCTTGATTGTTATACTATTGCACCTATTATGATTATCACTGTAAACAAACAAAACACGCACTAGATGAAAGAAAAATGCATCAAAAATTATGAATCCTACTGCTCCATCATTTAAGACTGCTAACCTCAAGTCTTCATTTTCTATCGAAATTATACTGGATCCTCCTTTTTCTGCTGTTTTCCGCTCTAAGTCACAAATAATCCTGGATTTCGATTTTAGAACGGAAACAGACATCGTTACTCCATTACCTGCCTGACTTCTCCAGAGTACCAAATGAAGTGGAATTTCTCATTTGTAGCAGCCGTAATGCATCTCATATTTTCTCAAGAGTCACTCGTACCGTTAACCAGCTTTCAGGGTTTCCTAATAGCCAAGTGATTTAAACTATGTGATGACTAAATCTTGTCTCCCTGGTGGTTTCACTGCAAGTTGATGCTTAACGCCTAAGACATAATAATTTTCCTTACAACATACATTGAAGTGATAGGCTCGAATGAACTATATTAAGACGTTATTGATGATTTTCGTATAAACTTCCCCCTTCCCCTTTTTTTAAGTATGTATCTTAAGCAGCGGGCTCAGGTGCAAGTAATGTTTCGTCTCGAATGCAAGGCACGTCATTATTTCAGCGTTTGATGGGGGTTCTGGAATTGAGGAGTATAATGTGAGTATTTATTAATGAAGAAGATTTTAAAAAACCATACGAACATTTAAGTATAAAACACTAAACCACAATAAAATGTATTTGGGAAGGGAATTGTTTTGGTTAAGACCATGCAAATTTCAACAGAAAGAGTAAAAATTTTGTGAACTGAAAAATGTTTAAGGCTTACTATACCATAACTTTTAATAATTTTTGAGTTACTCGCTTTTTATGATTGCATTTGCACCCATCTCAGATATCTAAATCTGAACCAATTGTACCACGTTTAAATGTCACAGTACACAATGTTCGTTTCAGTATTTTGATATATTGATACTTGAATCATGAAGATAGAATCTGTTATTGAAGATGGCTGAAACTACTTATGTCTAAATGAGTAAGATAAATACCCAAATATAATAACACATTACTAATGAAAGATAAATCTAAACTTCTTTATTAGGGTTTTGAAGTTTCATAACTTGTAACTATATATTTTTGAGATTGTATAATAATAAACATAAATAAAACTAAGAATGTAAGGCAAAAAAGTTTTCTTATTTATTGCTAAACTATTATTAATGCAATTTTAATAAATTCTGGTGGTGCTTAGCCATGTTTTATGTGAATTTAAAATGTTTATTCACTGTCAGTTATTTCGTTTTTCAAATTGTGAATAATAATTCTTCTAAATTTAATTTTTTATGTCTAATATAAATAGTATTTAATTTAAGGTAGTAACTTATTTTTACAAAAGTTGTCGAATTTCAACAGCTGAATATTAATTCAAAAACAATATTTTCATTATTCTAATAAAATGAATGACATAAAATTTGAACTCGCATGTTTTCCGCTCAGTTGCACTTGAACCATTAGTTTTAAAGCAATGTATTAAGGGAAAGTAATATTGAAAGAAATGAATAAAAAAAAGCTTAATTTTGCCATTACAATCTAAGAATGAGGTTTCCGTTGCAAATTGAAAATGATAATACATTTTAATGAAGCTGATTTTGTTTTAGACGATTAATTGCTAAGTCACTTAGAATAAATAGAATTTTTCAGTATTTAGCATTTCTTTCATGTGGATAAATAAGAAAAAAAAATTCTTCATCAATATTCTTCTATTCTTCACCTTATTCTTTTATTAATATCGTTCTTATATACATTTTAAAAGCACCTTATAGTTTACAAACAGCAACTCATATTGAATCATTTATTCAATAAACAACAAATATCGACAAGTGTCGGAAAGTGCTGCTTCATTAGAACATTTTTCTTTTTTCAAATAATCACTCTTGTTTCAGCTGTTAGAAAATGTTTAATAAAATAGAGAGTTTAGATAGTCTACATCATCACATAGGAATATATATTTAATTTAAACACTTAATAGAAACCACATTAAACCATTCAATTAATCTATCAAAGGTTTAACAAATCTGTTTAATACTAAATATACTTGAAGAAGAATGTAATAGATGTTTATTATATGTCCTCATTAAAGGACTATTTTGTTTTATTGATTTAATAATTTAAAATATAAATAAACATTTACAATATTATAGAGTGATATATCAGTTTTAAAAGGGTTTCATCACTATTATTCTGACTCGAAAGCATATTTTAGTGATCGCCACATATTTTTTTTCCTTAGATGTGCTGAGATAATGCATACTTTTTCTTTATATTTAGCTGCACCACCTTGGAATTTTATGCCATTCATATGTATTGTTTATCTCGCTTTTGCTGAGGTTGAAAAAAACTGTATGATAAAACCAGCGAATACGTTTTTCAATTTTAAAACGAATCCTTTTTCAACTGAAAAAAATTTCTTAATTTTAATCGAAAGTATTTCCACCAATTTTACAAACAATTGCAAACATTTTTCTCTATACTCATCAATAAGCTATTTTTAAAAGCTTATTGCTATATCAATAGCTATATCAATAAGTTATTTAAACTTTCTAAAATTTTGTCTTTATAATTACGACAGCTCAGTTTTTACTATTTGCATTATATGTGTTGAAATATTACGATGGAAAAATCTCCAATTTAATTTCTGTTCACAGGCTCAAAAACTTATATGTTGAAAATGCTCCTTTATATTCACCATTTAATTAATTTTGATATTATTGTGAAACTCCGAAAAATATTTATTCTTGTAATTGAATCCGAAATGCATAAAATGATGAATCAAATCATGTTTAATAGAAATGCTTTTCAATAATTTTAAGATTTCATTTGAAAAAAGTAAATTTGGACTGGAATTGCTGAAATTAATTTCGTTTTAACGACTTACATGTCTAATGAAATATTAAAGGGAGACCTGCCATACATTCATAAATGTTACGGTTGACTGCGAAATTAACCTACAAAATTCACAAATCTGAATTATTCGCAATTAATTTCTTTGAGAAGCAGTATTTACCGAGTCTGAAATTATATTAATTTCTATTTTAATAGACGCCAAACATATTTGAAAAAAGAATGAAGAATTTCATAAATTTGGAGAAACTTCTCAAGTGTATAATAACATAAACTATCTATTCCGAATTCCTCCACTTCCAATTAAATATGTCCTAAAACGCTAGACTAAACCAATGATTTTAATCTGTTTTGCGTTGGAAACTTATAGAAAAGCTACTCTATCAAAAATAATGCTCTGGAAAAAAGAAATCCATCCATTTTCAAAATATTTATATTTGCCTATTGTTTCAATAAATAATTGCTGCAGATTTATTTAAAATGCCTAAGGCCAAGGAAATTAAATTAGTAACTTGCGCCCTCCATTAGAATATAAATTTTTCATCGTATAGTCTTGATTTAAAGAGCTGGTTGTTATCGCAGGCACTGTTAATTTAAATTCTGATAATTGATGATTGCATGAGGCCGGAATGGTGCCCTCAGATGAATAAAGTGATTAGGTGTTTTATCAAACTCTATATTAACATCTTGAAATATATTTCAAATTAGTTTTGTTCCTTGTTTTAGGTGTAAATGAATAATGATGTTTCTAAGTAATCTATTTTAGATTTAAATGCACCAGTGAATAGTTTGATGCAGTATGTCTTCCAAATTTGTTGTGTTGCCCTCTTTACTCATATTGATAACGAAATAATTTAGGGTGCATTATGAAATTAGCCTTCTAGATCGGCAGTCATGGGAAACTGAAAACAGGAAAGGGCAATGAGTGAAAATCTCAATACATCAAAGAATAATTATCTTTCCTAATTGGAATTTTGTATACATTTCTTGATGCAGTATCAGCGCTTTTGTTCCGATAATAAATAAATATATTGAGTTTTTAATCCCGATTGCATTTTTTTATATATTATAAAATCATAAGCTCATTTATTTGTTTAATTCGTTGACGGGTTTCGTCTTCAGATTAATGATGCAAAAGAGAGGTTTGACGAAACAGTTCTAAGCATATGATAAAATATAAAAATAAAGAAATTGGAACAGCAAGTGGTATAAAAATTACCATTAGGAAGGTCATAAGTTTATAAGAATAGTAAAAATTAATGATGAATTACCTTAGGGTATTAATGTACAGGAAGTACCAATTAATTTTGATTCTATAAAGAACTTTAGAAAAAACTGAATTAAGGACTAATCATATATATTTGAACCAAACATATGTGGCCAGGTGGTAAGGTCTCGGCTTCGAAACCAAATAACCCCAGATTCGAGACCCTATTCCACCGAAAAACCGTCGTGAAAGGGGGTCTGGTTCACGATAAATCTGTCGGGGCCCAACGTTCTTCCACTGGTGTGGGGAGTGGGGAAGCGTGAAAAGGGGCTAACCTGCTCAGGCGTCGTCCTTGTCATCTGACTGAAGCTCAAATTTACGATCTCCGTTCTAAAGTAGCGTTTGGGTTGCTTTAAATCGGGACGTTAATATAAATGGAATCACTAATTAATACAAGTGAAGAATTTTCTATTTTAACTTATTTTAAAATAACCAGCGTTTCTTTCCAGAAATGTAGTGTTTTATACAAAACCAAAAATACGCACGTTTTAAACAAAACCAAAAATACGCACGTTAACTTAATACACTTAACTTAATACACTTAGAACTTAATACACAGATTGTGGATTCAGCATGAATTGAAACTGCATTTTTTAAAAATACCATACATCATATCTTCAGCTCAAAAACGCACCTTTGAGATTCCAAAGAATCCATCAACAAAATGTGACAAAGCTTCCCATATAACATAATATATTATTAAATTCTTGCTGATTACAAACTCTTTTCAAATACAAAAAGCGCATCACGCATAGAAAGTTGCAGGTAAATGGATTCAAGACACTTTCTTAGAAAAACTGTTATATTTTTCGGTGAAAAATGTTCAGTCAGCACAAGTCTTTGATTTACTGTGCTGGAGACATGATTTACTTTAGAGAAATGAAATTGGGTGGAGCTGACATTGCAGACTAGATTTATTTTGTGAATAGTAAGATTTATTTATTTCTAATCCCAGAATGTGTTTAAAGCTATGAATTTAAGTAATAAATGAATATTATATGCAGATTCTATCAAGAAATAGCTTTATATTTGAAAAAGGGGTTTAACTATTCTCTGGCAGTCACTAAAATCAGGAAAATTCCATAAAAATAGTCAAAGCTTTTGAGAAAAACTACGTAAATGAATGAAGAAATATTATACTGACTGATTTTAAAACACATATCAAGCGCATTTCATTTCAGAATGATGATAAAGTTTACAGAAAAATAAATTTAATTAAAACCGTATTTTAAAAA
>JAPMOR010061981.1:0-10948 GCA_026543865.1 Argiope aurantia | reverse complement strand
AGTAAAAATGACAGTAACGAAATTTGGAAACATGGAATTCGATTTCAAACACATTTAACTGTTTGAAGAAGCTGGTTCATGCTATTTTAACCATATTTTAATCTACCTATGATTGCGAGTCATTATTTTCAGAGATGAATTACATTAAAGACTCGCTTGGAAACCGTTTGGCAGATGACTCCGATTCAGCGCGCATTCTGCTAAAACTAACATCTTACAATACATCTTATATTACAATCTTACCTAATATGTTAATTGTCATCTCATCTGCAACAACAGAAATCACACTAATGTTAATTTAATTTTAATGACACGTATAACTAAAACATTTACTTCTATACAGTGCAAAATGTATTTTTTCGTTGTCAATAAAGAGTTTTGAGTTGTTAGTATTTAATTTTATTATCTTCCCAATAATGACAAGTCAAAATTATTGACAGCACGTCAAAACCTCGTTAAGCACTTCTTTAGAAAAAAATGGCACGTTGATCCATAAAGGTTCACCATCCCTGATCTAGATACATAACATAACGCCATCCTGTGCCCCCGGTGCCTATAACACTAAGTTATCTAACCAGTTGGATAAGCACAAGATGGAAGGAAGGAAAAAAAAAAGAAAAAAAAAATTGTTGGTATAAAGAAAGAGACGACAGACCATCCGGGGTTCTCCAGAGAATCCCATCGGTGTTAAATCCTACGCGACTGTAAATTTTTGGTGAAGTAATAACTGGATGGAGGAGACAAGAATACTGAAACAAATGGTCACTATGGGTTGAACTTACAGGGAAACGAAATTACCTACTGAAAAAAAAATTGATAAGTTACATTGAGAACATCTGTATGACATGTATAAGCATATAAATAATCACTGAAGAGTCAGAAATCTGTAACGTCCGTCTGAGTCTTGTGGTTTTGGTTTCCTTCGTGAGAACTGCACTTTTGAGGGATTTTTGAAGTTATAATTTCGGCTGATTTTGACAAGAGGCATTCTGGTCTCAGCTATTGTGTAGTCTTGAAAAGGTCTTGGTATTTATGAATATGGTTTACTATGGAGTGGATCTTTCCGCGTGATAGGGTATTCGATGCAACTCTCCTGTACCATTCTTCCTCCAGATTTGTTTCTGGCTTTCTCATGTGCCATGAGACAGTCAGTAGGCATTCGGTGGCATAGTGAATTGGGGATCCTATTTCCCCACAGCTACAGTAAGGAGAGTTGGCCAGATGGAATCTGTGTAGGTATGTCGGGAATGGGCCATGTCCAGTGAAGAAAAGGACATCCGCTCTGTTCCAGTTGGCCGCGTAGAGAGAAACTTTCGATATTATTTTGAATGTGGAGCGGCCTGTTTCGCCTTCTTCCCATTCCGTTTGCCATTTTGTCATCATATCGGTTTGGAGGATTTTCTTCAGATGACATCTTGGGAGCTTCATTATATTCTGATCTTGATTAGCATTAGCCGCTGTTTTGGCTAGTTTGTCCGCCGCTTCATTCCCTTCATAGCCTACATGTGCCTTGATCCATGATATTTTAATGTGAGGATTTGCAAGAAGAAGTGAAAATGTATCTCTTGCTAATTGGCTATTAGATTTTGGAGAACTTGAGGCTTGTATACTTGCTTTATTGTCGACGTAAATAGTAACTGGATCTGATGTAGGAAGAGAGGTTGCGTATTTGACTGCTCTATTGAGTGCTAGTAATTCCGCTTGGAAGACCGTATTTTCTTTCAATAGGCTGGTTGACCATTGGTGTATAGTCACTGCATCCTGCACGACACAAAATGCAGCCCCAACTCCTGCTGAGGATTTTGATCCATCGGTATAGATCCCGAGTACTAAATTCTGAGACCCTCCGTCTTCCAAAGAAATTTGATGTGGTTGGAGATGTTTGGAAGGATGTGACGTCCAGCCCGTAGCTCTGTGTTCATACTCGTATGGGTTGATATGTGGCATATCATGTAGGATTCCACGAAGTCTGTACAGTTCAGTTATTCTTGCCATCATCTGAAGCTGCAGATGAAGTGGTGGCAAGCCGATGATAACCTGAAGTGCTGCAGTAGGCGTGGTCTTGTATGCTCCTGTAATTGCTAACAGGAAGCCTCTTTGGATGGAAGAGAGCTTTCTTGCTAATCTAACCGTTGGGTGGAGGCACCAAACTCCTGCTCCGTGTGCAAGCATCCTTTCAATAACTGTCTTATACAAAAAATTTCTGTGTCGAAGTGTTATTCCCCAGGATTTGCCAGCTATTTTGAGAAAATTGAATTGTTGTTGTTGCGCTTTCAATGCTAAATGCTTGAGATGGGTATTCCAATTCAATTTATCATCAATATGAACACCTAGGTATTTAATGGCGTGTGTCTGCTTTATTCTTTCTCCCTGCCAATAGATTCTGGGTCCTGCTACCCATTTACTAAACAGAATAAAGTTTGATTTCTCCGTGGACACTTCTAGATTGTTTATGTCAGCCCAGGATACGAATTGTGCTATTGATTCTTGGGTATTTTGTCTTAGATTTTCTTTTGTTTTGGCTTTAATTACCAAAACAAAATCATCGGCGAATGCTTGGATAGTTGTATGGGCAGGCCAGGTTTTACTAAGCAGATCGTTCGCCACCAAGTTCCACAGAGCTGGACCACTACACGATCCTTGGGGGCAGCCTTGCTTCTGTTCTCTTATGGCCCAGCCTTCTTGTGTGTTGAGGATTATTTTTCTGGCATGTAGCAAGTTTTCAAAGATGTTTCTTAAATTTTGGGGACATTGGAGTTTATCTAGATATTTAACTATTGAATGGTGTTGGATATTATCAAATGCCCCTTTGATGTCCACTGAAAGAACCAGAATATTGTCTTTTTCCTTTTTTCCATCATAAATTTTTTCTACAAGCTTTTTAAGAGCAGCATCTATAGATTTTCCTTCACGGAATCCAAACTGGTTATTGTTGATGAGTTTATTTGTTTCTAGAAAATAAATAAGACGCTGTGTGAGTAATTTTTCTAGAACTTTTCCTATAGTGGGCAAGAGAGCTATTGGTCTGTACGACGTGGCTAGTTTAGGGTCTCTTTCAGTTTTTTGAAATAGGATGATATTGCTTATTTTAAATGGATCCGGAAATTTTTCTAGTGAAAGACATTTATTAAAATATTCTTTGAAGAGGGTCGGGAAATTTTTGTTTATTGCTTTTAGAATGAGATTATCAATTCCGTCATATCCTGGTGCTTTTCCGTGAGGGAGATTATCAATGACCTGTGCTATTTCTTTTTCAGTGAAAGGGCAATCATTAGGAGTGGTGGTGATTTCATGTGTTAAAGATGGAGTTGAATTTGGGAATGGAAAAATTTGTTCTAATATATCCTGAGCTATTTTCTGGTGTCCTCCTTCTGGATTGATATTGTGCAAGACTGTTAGTTGAGATGGATGAATTGTTTTCCTAAAGGCAGCTTTAAAATGTTTCCCATATGGATTTGCAGCTTCAGTGCAAAGATCTTTCCAACCAACGCTTTTGGCTCTCTTGACTTTCTTCATATATTTTTTGGCTTCTGTCTTCCACTGCAAATATTTTTCTGATCTTTCCTCCGAACTTGATCTTTGGGCCCTTCGCCTCAAAGCCTTAATTCTTTTCTTTTCTATTTCTAATTTATCTGTCCACCAAGTTGGGTTTTCAGTCAATGGCTGTTTCTTTATTTTATATGTTTTATTGCAGGCTTGAATTATTGTTGCTTGAAGAAGGGAGGTAAATTCATTTAATTCTTGTTGGGTATTGCAGTTCTTGATTATGTTAATTAGTTCTTCGACATGATACTGAAGCTGTTTCTGGAATTTGTTATGGTTTCCATGGAGGGTTTTAAACCTATTGAAGATGTGGCTAGTAATTATTGTTCTTACTGTTATCTGAATAAATTGGTGATCACTAAACGATGGTTCTTCGAGAACTTCCCAAGAGGCTACCTTTGTGATCATTTCCTGTGAACAGAATGTCAAATCGGGCCAACCCACATCTGTATTTCTTGTGAAGGTAGGTGGGGCATCTGACGAATTGTTGATAAAAAGGTTATTTGCCAATAGGAAATCCATTATTGCAACACCCCTAGTGTTGGTGCGATGATATTCCCAAAGAGGATTGTGACCATTCAGATCGGCTCCTACAAGGAAGTTTTCATTTGGCAGCATTCTCATAATATCCTGGATCTCTTGTAAAGTTTCATTGATATCCGCTATTGGAGATGAATAAGCCGAAATGAGTGTTATAGTTTTGTTGTCAGTGTGGAGTTTGACTGCTATGGTATTTTCCAATTTAGCTACTGTAATTGCTTTATAGATGGTTTGGGGAATAAAAATTGCAGCTTTATTTGATGTGGATGTGAAGATATTCCAAGACATCGGCAAACCTTGTATTTTGTTGTTGTACACATATGGCTCTTGTACCAAGAGAATGTCCGCTTTCAATTTTACCACAGCAGGGTGGAGGTGGGTAGTTGCTGCTTTAGTTCTGCCGAGGTTAATTTGGAGAATATTTAAATTTTTATTGCTAGAGAAGGACGAATTCAGAGTGATATTAGTTGTCATTAATAATCTCTGGTCCTTTTAAATGCTGCTAGCGCTTTTTGGTAGCAGGGGCATCGTGGATCTATGGCCATATGGTAGATGTGCAGGTTAGTTCCATTGAGTCTGTTCGACTCTGAGCAGTTTATACAGAAGTGCTCATTAGACATGCACTTCCAGGTGTGGTGTCGTCCGCTGCAGCGACCGCAAAATGGAATATCATTTTTGCATTGGCCCGAGTTGGCTGTATGGGTGAAAGACTGGCAGGTTGAGCACCGCTTGACATGATGAAATTCCCTCAGATGAAACATTTCCCAATTAATAGCAATCCTTCTCAAGTTTTTTAGACGATGAAATGCCTCACTAGGAGCTTCGAGGATGAGGTGGGAGGTGTCTTCTGTTCTGCCTCTCATTTTAAAGCGAAATTTTAGATGGTCAGGATTTTCCGTATGTGCACGAATTGCCCTTTGAACATCTTCCATTGGTATGTTGTTGGGTACATTATATATTATAATGCTAGGATGCCTCATTCCAGGTCTTTTAGTTGTTGTAATTTTAGCAATAACTTCTTTTTCTTTTAGGGTTTCTGTAAACTTCTGCAGGTCTTCTTCCCTCTTGCATGTGATAGCCAGTCCTCCTTTCTGGATTCGTCTAACTGATTTAATTTTGACAGTAGTTTCTGACTGTTGGAGTTCCTTTTTCAGGAGGTCCTGTACGCTTGTATTCGGCTTTTCTTCTTTTGGGTATATAAGAATTGTGGCCGTGCTTTTAGGTCTTTTCCTTGCAATTTCTGCATATGATGGACCTTTTTGGTGTTTGTTTACTGGCTGGTACGATTGAATTTCTGTGAACGGTTCAACATCATCAGTTTGAGCAGATGCTTCCACTTCTGGTTTTTTGTTTGATATTCTAAAATCCAATACATCCAGAATGCTGTTGGCTGCCTGTAGTAGAGAGGTTGTCAAGTATTTCTGGACTTTGTTCCCCTTTTTGCGTTTTTGCTCACTATTGACTACTTCTCTCAGTTTATGAAGTAGTTCCTTGGTCAACATACGTTCATACGTTTGTGGTAGAACAAACTGGGACCCAACCGATGATTGTGACGAAATCGAGTTGTTTCTTAGTCTCATAGAGAGGGGGAAGTTTCCACTCTCTTCTTTGTTGGAGCAGGTTTGCATTGAGTCTATAATAATTTCTGGCATTTCAATACTGTATAGAATTTATAAGCAGATGAATATAAAAATATAATAAACAATGATTTTACAGGCTGTAGGGGAAGATATTCCCCTGTACTCGATCCACCGCCCTCTATGCCGTGCAAGCTTAGAAATTTTTTTATCTTGATTAAATAATAATAACAATAATAAAAACTTATTAAAAATCACATACACACACACATTGAAAACCTAATATTATTGACGGGATTGGCCAAAAATCTCTAATAAACTCTAGATTTTGTTACTAGATCATAGTTAAAGATTTCTTTTCTCTCTCTCTCTCTCTCTCTCTCTTTTTTTTTTTTTTTTTTTCCAATTTTCCCTTTTCGACATCATTAAGGATCACATGCCTGTTTCAGCTTCCAATGGCATTGTAAAAAACTTAATTATCATTATTAGTAGAGGAGATGGGAAGAGAGAGAAAGAGAGAAAAACAAGAAAACATTATTAACTTTTTTTTTATTTATTTATTTACTTATTTATTTATATTTTTTTTTAAATATTCTGTCTATTATTTGATATAGGAGCTAACAATTTTGAAGAAAATCTATTAAGAATTTTCAATGTGTAGTCAAAAGGAGTTCTTTTCCTTTCCTTTTTCCCTTTCTCTCTCTCTCTTTCACTCTTTCCCTGAATACTGCTGTCGACAGATTTTTGACATGAGAATTTTAAATCTGAATTATAATTTAAGCAATATATTGAGTTATAGTGCCTTTTTCAATTATTATCAAACTAAACACGGCTTTAATGCTTTATTTGGCTGAAAATAAATGCAGACAAAATGGGTTAGAAAATGTATGATTGAAATAATTGATGTCTCTTACACAAATGGAAATAATTTTAGATGGAAACGTTTTATTTATTTATTTTACGTTTATAAAACTAAATAAAATATGTAGTTACGTCTGTGCATAATCTTGAATGAAATGCGAATGACATCAGGTTTTTATTCTTACCTGTTAATCCTAATAATCACGAAGAAAATACATTACTATAAAGTATTAGAATTTAATATGATTTTTTTTTAATGGGAATGTTAAGGTGTCAAAATTACTAGAATATATTAAAGTGGAAGTAGAGTGTAGGGAATCATCGAATTTAATCATTAACAAAACTGGTTCAGATTTTTTTTTTTTTTTAAGAAATCCTATAAGAGCAAATAAATGAATAATATATGCCTATACACACACACACAAATACATACACACATGCGCATATACATACATACATATATATACATATATACACATGCATGCATGTGCACATACTCACACATACATACATATACATACAAATACATACACACACACGCATACACACACATACACATACACACATACACACACACATACACGCATGTGCATATATATACACATATGCATGTGCAGATACGCACACATACATACACATACACACATATATATATACACACACACACACATACATATACATACATATATATACAGAGCGCCTGGTAGATCCGATATTGGCTAAGAAGCACTATTGCTGTTATATACACTATGTTGCTTTTGTAAAAATAATCTGCATGAGTCTCGTAAGTCTAATAATTCAATAGTAAGCAGAAAAGACAAGAATGCAAGTAATAAACATTATTTCAAAATAAAGAAGTAAAAATAATCACTCACTCCCTTTTTTGTATATGCGTATTTCGCTTGAGAGACAAACATTTGATTCATGCACAATTTGCAACAATTAATCACCTAATAGAATCAGTTAGCTATCCATTAGGATGTGAAAAATGCACATATCCATGCAGCGAAGTCCTTTTTTTTTTTTCCCCCTTTACCTCCCAATCCGACAGAAAGAAAAGGAAGAAACACGTGTCGAAATGTTTTTGATGGAAACTTTACTACACTGTAATACATATAGCTATACTGTCCACAATGCAAAAGAGGGGTAAATCACCTTCGGCTATAAGGGTCGCTTTTGATTCCGAAGGTCAGAAGTCAGGACAGGAAACCGACCGGGGGGCGGACCTAGAAGGACTTTCCAGCTGGCGTAGTTAGGGGTTTACGATAATGGGAACTCGACAGACAGGAAACAGGATGAGTTACGTGGTCACCAAAGGGGGTTAGAAATGGATGAAGGTAGAAAATTTGTAGATCTCTTATGGAACTCGGAATGTGAGACTCTGTCACTTAGAGATATTATTATTATTATTTCCGTTACTGTTAGAAAATTAAAGTGGCTGATAATCAATTAGAAATTTAATAAATGACTGCAATCGAAATCATGTTTTGGTAATAGAGGACTTACTGGATTTCGAAATAATCGAGAAATGCAATTTAAAAGGATAAAAATAAAATTAATATTGCATGTCTTAGAAATATAATCTAGAAAAACTTAAAGTAATTTTGCAGACTATATATTTTTCCGCCTTCCATTTATTCACCTACTTTATATATATATATATATATATACATACACATATACACACACGTATACATACATACACGTACACATATATATATTAAACCTCCAAAAGCGGCACATCGATACTTTTTTCCTCCTTTTATTATTATTATTATTATTATTATTATTATTATTGACTATAATTTTTTCAAACAGTTGAGGTAGAAGGTTGTTTTATATGATATTCTTAATCAATTAAACATTTAAGGTGAGTTAGACTAGCCCTTGATGAATTCCATCAAGGGATTTCTGCTATGTTAGAAGGCACCTCATTAATGAAAAAAGATACTAAATGTGTTACAAAATCTTGAATTTTTTTTTAATTAAATCTTGAAATAAAAAGTCAGTATGGGGTATTATTATTAGAATTTTATGGCTTGAAAAAAAAATTTGACATTTAACTTTATGTTTTAAAATTCATAACATTTCATCATGTGTGAGTTGCTTTAGAAAAGTAACAGCGTATCTACAAACTTTGTTGATAGATTCAGGACATGAGGGGAAAGTTATTAGTATCGTGTTATTTCTCTGCGGCTGTAAAGTTGTAAATTCATCAGTTAAAACTTTCTAGAATCAAAAGCTTTTAACTAAAGTTTAGTGTTAAAGCTAATAATACACAATTCTTTGTTGTTGTTTTCCTAACCATCTCTTTGTCCACAAAATACAACAAATAATTATGATTTAATCTCCTCTGTAAAATATAATAGAGCTTCTAAATAACACGATAAAAACATGCACTAACAGTTAAAAACTTTTTTTTAATTTGTGTGAAAAGAACGAACGGTTAAATTGAAATTATTATCTGATTTAAATGTGTGCTATCTGTCCAATTCTATCTCAGATGATGAAACAAGCAAATCCTTATTTATAATGTCAGAATCCTTCGCTTAACTGTGAAATTACAAGGAAAATTACATTATACGATTGAAAATTTTCTCTATAAGAAGGGTAATTTGATGCTATAAGAATTTGTAACTTTATGTGTGTAATTTCGTCTTAAAAAATAAAATTAATGAAAAATTTTGCCAAAACATAACTTTTTTTTTTCTTCTTATTTAGGGTGGGTGTGTATTTAGTTTTAGTAAAATATATTTATTTTAAAGACACCACTTATATGAAGTGTATGCACTAAATCTTAAAATACTCTCGAAAGTACCCATTATAGGCCATGTAAATTTAAGGAAAAAAAAACTTTTAATTAAGTGAATCAATAAAGACAGATAAAGATGAGGGTAGAAAACTGTCAACTTGTCTCATATCCGGTAAACACAATTATTTAAAAAATCATTAAATATACACAAAAAAAATCTTATGGTTTAGATCAGCTTGCACGGCAGAAGGAGCATTATTAAATCATAGTAGCAGGGGAACACTTACCCCGTTTGCCTTGTGGAGCTTAGCCAGACATTTTAGCGATGCTATTCATTCCACTCTTTGTGATGATGTACATTGAAGAAAACAAACACAATGTGAATAAATTGCACTAGTTGATATTATGGAACACACTTTCCAACACTATTTGATGTAGCAATATGCACTTTTGATTAAGAATTCGCTGAGATATGCCTTTTCTCTCCCTTGAATTAATAATCTTCAATGTAAACCTAAAGGACTGGGACGTAAGGGAGCTAGCTTTTCGCCGGCAACCTTTCCGGTCAGTTTCTCGAAAGGACGAGGGCGTAAGAGAGCTCTTCAAGGACAACCTCACCGTTCGGCTTCTCGAGGGGGAATCCTCCCTGATCTAGATACAGATAATATACTAATTATTTTTATTTTCTCGTTTACATAGTAATCGCTTAGTAATACATGGTAATACAAAATAAAAAAAATTCGAATTCGAGATTTTTACGAATCTTCATGTTTCAGACCTCCCAGACTTCAAAAAACACTTTTTTTTAATGTCCGCCTGTCTGTCGGGCTGTGTGTGACAATGATAACTCAAAACCATTTCGAGCTAAAAGGATGAAATTTGGTATGCGATCTTTGCATCAAATATATAGATTTCTATCAAATTGTGAACGAAATCTGTTGAGAGGAATTTTGTCTCTCCTGCTGTTCGAAAGTAATTTATCAAGGTAACTACAAACTGAAGAAATCTAGATAGATAAGATTCGGTACGCAGATTTAACATTTATAATGTAGACACCCATCAAATTTTGAACCAAAATACAATGAGGGATTGATCGTCTGTCGGTTTGTACTTCCAGAAATATATAAACGTGAAAAACTCGAAACACAATGAGTTAAATATGTTGAATTTGGTATGAGATTTTGCTGCAGGTGTAGTTTTTTTGGCAAATTTTGTTCTCAATCGGTTGGGAAAAACGCATTTGAATCCCAAATTCGATTTTATGATGTTATTAACCGCATGCCAGGGATTAATTGCCAAATAACTCCCCAAGGATGGCACGATAGATTCAATAAAAATATTTTATTCAAGGCAAATGTTAATATTTCGTAACTATTTTGCAGCCTTGTAATACAAGGTGTTTTCTGGTGTAACATCTTTATTAGAAAGTATGCGAGAAAGTTTTGGGGAGACCACTTCCACCGGCTTTAGCATGCTGAAACAGCTTCTTGAAATAAAAGATATACTTGTAATCTTATCTCTACTAGCATGTACTAAAAATTCATTAATATTTTGTATTAAATTGCACTCTGAATACATTTATTCAATATTTGGTTGAATTAAAATGCTGGATAATTTTGCCTCAACTGAATTTTTAAACGTCGGTTCATATAATTTAATGATTGAGTGCATTTAT
>JAPMOR010061976.1:88460-102771 GCA_026543865.1 Argiope aurantia | reverse complement strand
AAATAATTTCTTTCACAGGAATCCATTTAAAATAGAGCAATGGGTTTCATTCAGGCCGTTCCATCCATGTAAAATAGAACAATGCGTTACAATAAGTGCGTTCCATCCATGTAAAATAGGATAATGCGTTCTAAACTCAAACGCATTTATAATAATGTAATTTATTACTTATAGTGCATCCATTTGTTTTATAAAAAAAACACCTGTTTCAAGATATTTGTCTTTGAATACGATTCAAAATTTCTTGAAAATAAATACAGCGTTACCGTTAAATGAATTTGTGGTGGACATAGTTACTGACTTATCACGCAACATACGATATAATAATTTCTCACATTTTCAGTATTTTCCTTATTTTACTAAATGATTGTTTCTCTGTTGCTTGTATTATTTCTCCCTCTACAGTCGAATCTCCTTTGCAGCTTTTTGTTGTTACATAGATTCAACTACATTAACTCTTTTATAGTTCTGGTTATGTTTTTGCACCAGCTCATCGATATCGTTGTTATCCACCTCTAGCCCCGTAATCGGGACAAGAGAAAATATCTCTTCCATTAAGGCTCAACAGGTATTTGTTTAAAATCATATGGGTAACCTAAAACTTTGTTATCGGTTTAAAAATTGTTTCATGTGGGTATAAAGGCCTCTTCAAACTAACTCTCAACATAAGCCAATATAAGCTAGTTTAGCATTGATGTCACTCGCTCTGAGAAGTTTAGTTTAGTTTAGCTATATTAACGTCCCGTTTTAAAGCAACACTAGAGCTATTTTGGGATGAACCTCGTACTTTTCAACTGCCGTCAGATGACGAGGATGACACCTGAACTGGTATCCCACTCTCGACACCACGCTACACAAGTGGGAGGACATTTGGCGAGGACGTTTAACGTGCGACAGAAACGCTTACATGAAGATTCTTCAGTGGAATCGGGTCTCTAATCTGAAAGCCCCCGGTTCCGAAGCCGAGACCTTACCACCAGGCCACCGTGGCCCCTCGTTCAGAGAAACAACATTCGTTAAGTGAATCATTTTGTTTTGCTTCTTATGCTGATCTCTCGGTAAACGAGCCTAATTGTATTGTCATCGAAAACAGTTCCAAATTTCAAACTCACGTTCTCGTACTGCAAGTGAATGAAAAACTGGTCTCAAAATTTCAACTTTATTAACATAAATTAAAAAAAATACAGGAATTTAACTAAACCAAACGAGTGCAAAAAATATCAAATAAACCGTCAGTAAGTGATAAATCTATTATATTTCTTTCATTGTTAAATATAATGAAATTATGTTTTAAGATACTTTATAGGGGAAAAAAAGTTGAATGAAAAAACACATCACCTGATTTAAAAAAGAGGGTAAAAAAACCCATCTATCTACCTTTACTTGTCAAAAGCCCCCTACCACCTAATTTGACAAATAACCTGTTGTAGATTTCAATACAAACCCCAACCCCCATCCGAATAAAAAAGAACACGCCCTCCTTCTTAATCTTGATAAGTTAATTTCCACCTACCTAGAGCACGGCAGAATGAAATTCTCCTCTCCCCTTTTTAGTGACATGATATCCACTCGGCAACGCTCGCAAGGTTAATTAAGAAAGACTATCTTCATCCGATCTCGTTAAAAAGTGAGTCATTCAGTGATTTGGAAATGACGAAGAATGCGCTTTTGATTAAAAAAAAAGAGGGAAGCGGATATAGCCTTTGTCTCTGGCCTGTCAAGGCATGGTAGGATACTTAAATTCTTTTAATTGCATTGCGCATATTCAGGAGTAATCTTGCTATAGTGGTGCTCGACTGTCTCAAGATTTTCTCGAGCCGTAAGGGCCTCGTTGTAATTGATTCAGTTTAAAAATAAGAAAGAAAATGGTACAGGCAGGTTTGTCGTTTGCCATATGTTTTGGAGTAGACTTTTTGAGGAAATTTTCTCTTTTGGTAATAGATTGCAGCGCTCAGGAATTTAATTGTTCCCAAACCTCAGTAATTAGTTTAAAGTTTCGAAGCAATTTCGCTTCTGAATTTAAGACAGGGCTGAAATGGGGCGATAATTTTCCTTAAAAAATGTTTACAACCAGCAAAATGAGAGTATATGACATAAAAATGTAAAGGATGAACTATTTAGTAAGTTATTTAAGAAACAATATGGAAACTGGGTAAGTTGGATATCTCAATTAGAAGCATTTAGCCTAATGTCTTGTATTTAATTGCTGTAAATGGGGCCACTATAAAATGATTTTCTAAACCTGAAGCATGGTTAAATATAAGATATCTTATTTATGAGACTGCTTCACTAAATTTATTTAACGAGTTTTATTCTTCTACTAAAATAAAGTAAGTATCAGACTAAATTATGCGAGGGATATGTTGCGGGGCAAATATGAAATATACTTTTATTTGAACAAAAAACTAAGACTGAAGAACTAAGAAAGAATATCTTTATCCAATTTCATAAAGAAATGTCGTTCAATATTTTAGCTGGAACCACCGATAGAATGTTAGGAGAGCCTAAGCGTGAGCCTTTAATCTTTTTCCCCGAGTTATTGCTTCTCGATTTATATTAATACTAGCCGCATTTGGCGACCAACCGGTTCGCCAGTATTACCGCTTGCTATAATTTTCAATTAAATATTTTAAGTAACTGGTCTCTTAATAGATTCTCAAACAAAACATTTTTAATCTTCTAATTTTGATAGTCATACCAAACTTATACTGTTGTTTAGATCGTTTAGTTCAATTTACTATAGATATTTTGATAATTTGTTGTCATTTCCGGTAAAACTTCAACTATAATTTAAAGTGGAAATGATGAAATTTCAATTAATATAAAGATATTTTTAATAAAACCAAACGTTTTATTTTATTTATCATCTTTATTGTTATTTATTTATTATTATTATTATTGAATGTGAGTATTGCAAACAGAATCGCTCGGTATATAAGTCTTATGTGAATGAAAAAATATTTTTCATAATTTATTTAATACCTCAAAAAATAATTCAACAAAAATTTCTCAGATTAAGCATAACATTCAGTTTTTAATTTTGCTTTGAAAAGGATTGAAATGAAAACAATAATAATATTTAGTTACGGTCTATAAATATATTTCAAAAATTATGAAGTCTCAATTTAATGCAGTAAGTTATCATATTCTGAGAAATATTCTGGACACACCAAATTTTAAATAAATGAATGAATGTTTCTATTTTCCACATTCAACTAAGACTTATTTATGAAGTTTCGAATGTTAAAAATTTAGAAAAACTCAACATTTTCATAATCTTAGGCCAATTAATCTTGAGAAACCTGCGCGCTTATTGGCGTATTTTCTTTGAAACGATCGATGAAAAATCTAAAATTATCCTTTTTTTATTGAATAGTGATATTCAAATTTTCATAAATTAGCCAGTTTAAGTGATTGATTTAGTTGATTGGAAATTAACTCTTTTTATTTAAAATATTAGCGTTTCAAGAACATTTTGTTAATCGTGATTTCCACAGAAGAAGCTTTATGTAAAATCAAAAATTCGTTATTTATTAGAGCATTTATTGAATCAAGTCAAATAAAATATAATCATTTTCCATTTAGACCATTTTAGCAGATCTGTGTCTTACTAAAGGTTTACAAATTAGCTGTGTGGCCCTGATTTGAATATATATCCTGCTCATATTAAACAAAACGTGCCTTAAAATAAATCTGATTTATTGGATTAATAATATAGAAAGTGTGAAAATCATAAAATAACTTTTCATGAATTTATTTTTTAGAAAAAATAATGTTTCATATTTGTTTCATTTCCTACAGACGCGTGCCGAAAATTATATTTTTGCAGATTTCATTTCCAAAAAGATTTAATTTATTTTTAATTGGAGCTTTAATCAATGTGATGGCAACACTTTGAGAAAAGCTAATTTTTTCCCATGAATGCGAAACGTGCTTAATTTTAATTTTTATTTTTTACGAAAAAAATTATTGAAAAAACATAGTTAAAATATTTATTTAAAAATTCATTAAAAATAGAAATTTAATTTTAAGATTAAAACATTAATATCATTTAAAAGATAAATTTTTGATCTTTAACGTGATGTAAAAATCTTTTTTGTGCGGTAATATTTTCGGAAGTTATAGCAGAAACACACCAAAATTTTGCTTAATTTTTAAATAAATAAAATTCTAATTAAAAATTCGGAAAAATAACCTCCAGGTGCACATTCCCTGCCTCCAAGGTATACACGTGCCAAATTTGGTAGCTGTAGGTTGAATGGTCTGGTCTGTAGAGCGCCAACACACACACACATTGAGCTTTATTATAAGTATAGATAATACTTCTGATATATTAGTAATATATTGAACAGTAGGATTGCTTGAAAATATAGTGAAATAAATAAACGTGAGATAATTCTTAATACTTATTAAGTGATGAACAAATGGGGGAAAGGAGACCAAAAGAACGAATGGGTTAGCCCTTCTCGTTTTCTCTTATATTTTATGAGAAAGGGACTTCACTGGGGTGCATGAAAAAAATTCTAGAAAAATTTGGATTTTAATTCTTTATTTTTCTTAAAATTCTAGATTTTCAGTTAAATAATAAAAAAAGAATGGAATAAGTGAGTAAAATTTTGGAATTAATAGGAATTTGGAAGGAAATTGCAGAAGAAACCGCAGAATATAGGAAGATAAAAGTTGAGTTTCCTACCAATTTGCACCGATCAATGTGATCAGTGAAATATGAAGTTAGAAGTAATCTGGAAGACTGGGTTTAAGTACTGATAACTCATTAGTAGTTTCAATTATTAATTCAAATAGTATGCCGGATGTAAATGCAATTAGAATGTAATCTGTTGGAATTGGTTTCAGAACAAAATATGACCATAGGTCAGTTTCGTATAGCTTATAAAATAATGGTATTTTTTTGAAAATTAGCTGATAAATTCTCAATAATAAGAATTATTATAAGATTAAGTTTATGGTAAAAGTTCTCTGAAATCCTTTCGTTATTTATTCCTAAAATTTTTTAACTGACAGCATATTATAGAAAAATTTAACTGATTCAATTGATTAGCTCATAATTATTCTATTGAAATTTTAAAATAATGCACGGCCATTTGGAATATGTATATTGAATGTAATTTCAAAGCACTGGCATTTGAGGAAGCAAGCAAAAGTTTGACTGAAAAAGGCTTTATGGTTAGGGAATAAATAAAAGTTCATTAGAATAAAACCCTTCCTATGGAGACTAGTTTTAAACAAACTAAATTTATTAAACTACTCGGTTACATGCCCTATTTCCTCCGCTTAACAACCACTAAAATTCACACTGATATCATACAATAATTATATTTCTGGCCAGGCAGACTTAGGGGCTGTAAAAATTCGCTTTGCCGAAAAAAAGCCGTAAACGTTGTCGATTAAAAAAAAACTTCATTTTTCTAATTGTCATATAAATAAGTCTGGAAAAATATAGATTATATTAATTATAAATTATTAGAAGAATATTGCCACTATCACTTGATCAAATATTTTTATATCTCATTATGACTATTTAGTTATCAGATATAACACTCATTTATAAACACCGACCCCCTCTTCAACAATGTGTATAAACGTAGATGCCAGGTAATCTGCAATCATAACAAATATATATGTATATATATGAACATTTTCTGAAATATAACAAAATTTAAAAAAACTATCCTAAATTAAGTTACTAACATGCTGACTTGAATTGTGAAAACTAAAACCACTAGTTCATTAAAAGTAGGACGTCATAACATGCACTGCATAGGACCGCAAAATTATTAAATCCTCTACTGCGTACAATACCTGAAAGAGTCCATGTCTGTATGAAGAGAAAAAGAAACCCAAGACTCTTTTTGATATCTACAAGTGAATGATTAGTTTATTATTGACATTCAGAGATAGTTAATGGCATTTACAAATTCCGCAGGTTTAAATTCGTTTAATTAGAATTTAATTTCAGAAAAGGGTTTCTTAACCTTTGAAGATCCATCCATGACATTCCAGAAACTCTTGAAGGGATAGATCGCTTTATCCGAAACGCCGAAAGAGTTGCTATAGGTTTCACATCTTTCACATCTCTACAAGCACAAACAGTCACCTGGTGACAACATTGAGAGATTGTAAGTGTTTCGGAATAGTATTTGTGCTGCATCGATTATAATTGTATGGTTCTGCTATAAAATTTCCCATACGTGCAAATAAAATTTTCAAGCAGTTATATCCAATTCTTAATTAGTATTGTTACGAAATTTTCTTTACCGGGGTTCGTTTGGATAGTGGAAGTTATATGGTGTGGAGAACGCTCAATAATCAGACGGCAATGGAAAAAGAAATAACGACGTTTATTTACACGAAGACACACAGGACAGCACAAAAGCGACAACTATATACAGCACAGAAGACGATTATCTTCACCCGAGACGTGTAGCATACAACAGCATACACAGCAGCATACAACCAGAATCTACTGCAGACAGTAGCGCACAGCTCAGTTCAGCACGAGCTTGACTCAGTCGCTTCCGACTACTCCGTCTTCTACTTCTCCGACTCTGACTCGGATTACTGACTTGACTTCTCTGGCAGCTGCAGGCCCTTTTATAGGTCTCAGGAGGCGGGGCTAGAAGCCTCTCAACCAATCAGGAACGTTCTAGGCGTATCTCGGTTCCTACTGGGCGGATCGGGAAAATTCTCGAAGTTTCGGGTATAATCTATTTTGGCGCCAAAGTCGCCAAATTGGTCGCCAAGTCACCAAATGGTCGCCAAGTTTGTCGCCAAGCTCCGGGACCCCCGACACGACGCCCAGACTCTGTCCCATAGAGATGACTGTAAAACATTCTTTCCAATGATGGAACCAACTATGCTGGGAAGCAGCATTACGGATTCGTAACAGTATTTATTAATTTGTGTGCCTTATAATTGTGCGTATAGTTAATGACCGCCCGTGGATGCATATTGGAAAACAAAAATGTCAAATATAATCATCCATTGTCATCTGTGATGCTGACTGGAGTTAAAAATATCCCCACTCTTTTGGCCTGCATCATTACCGTCAATCCCAACTTCTAGTTCGGCTTCAAGCAACAGAGAAAGTCCTTTTTTTCTTGGGTTAACATTCATCTATATTCATTTATCTGTGTGTTATATTACTAAGCATAAATAAAAACTAATTATAGGATCATACATTTTACACTTCTATTGATATGTTTTATGCTGGATTTTAATACAGTTTGAAGAGCTGAGGTGGTTATTACTAAAAACTTTTAGCATTATTTTTATTTCGTACATGGTATTGCATTCTTTTCTGTTAAAAGATCAATGTTTGTTTCAATTCGATTTTCTTGATTACTTTTGATTTGTGAATTCATGAGCATGAGGGATCAAAGCCACCCATTGCAAATATAAGGAATTTTTCGATGCTACTATATATTAACTCTAAAACGTACTCCGAATAATAATTTAATTTTTATTTCTTATTTTTTAAGCATTCTGCCAATGTGGATGAAATTTTCCACTACAGCTCTCATTAGGTTATCACTGAAATCATACCCGAGATATTGTTTACAAATACCAGATTGTCTAGATTTCTCAAGAAATGTTTATTTAACAGTCATTTTTCATGAAACTTGAAGGACGCTGAACACAGAAACTCTAATATTAATTAATTTTAAACAAAGCAATTGCCAAAAACCATTTAATATTAAAGTAAAATTCTTCAAAAATAAACTATTACCTTTCAAAAGAATGATGAAAATTTGAGTCGCACGTCAAGAAAACCAGAAGAAAGAGAAAAAAAAAGTAATTTCCTCCAGGAAAAGACGCCATCTTGGTTCCGAGAAAGGCTGTTTTCTTTTTCGATGTTTTACTGGCGTTCTTTTTTGCCTGTATTACCTGGAAGTAAAAACTAAATAAAACGCAAACACACCCCAGTCGAAAAAAAAGTCCGGCTAGTCAGTGTAGATTCAACGTGTATTTCCCCTGAGAACCGTAGAACGTCCTGTACTGTTTCCTTGGCGCACTATTTATTATTATTTACTTCCCTTTATTTTTTCTCTTTTTTATTTTTCTATTTTCCCTATTTTCCTCCTCTCTCTCCCAACCTATACTTTGCGCTGCCCGTACATCCCTTAAGCCTCGTGTCGCGTTTAAAATATTCATTCCGGAACGATTTTCGCCCTAGCTGTAACTGTAACGGTTTGTTCGGAAACGCCAGGCGTTATGGGATTGAGGCGGTAAAAGGCGCAAATATTTGCGATTGCCGGTAACTGGGCTTCAACGCATCTTTACAGATTCGCCCCTGTGGTTTCTAGTTTTGCAACCCGTTTTACTTTTGAATGCGTGCAAAATAGATACAGCCTTAGAATTTTCAAACGGGAGAAAGAAGAAAGAATGAAAAAAAAAAAAGTTCCAAAATGAACTCCGCGCGAAATGGAGCGATAGTTTTTCATCTCTTTTTTTCTCTCTCTCTTTCTTCTTGTTGCATGTTTGCATATTTGAATAAACGAGCCCTTTTTCTTTTTAAGTTGAAATATATATACAGAGGAATAGTAGTTTTTATTGCACTACCAAGTGTAATTTTTCCCCTTGTATCTGTTTTTATGAGCAATTTAAAAGTGGAGATGGAAAGAAAAAAAAAGATCAGCAAACACTGTATAGGAGTGGCAAGTATGTGTTGAGATATTTGTTCACTGTGGTAAAAAAAAGAGAGAGAGAGAGAGAGAGAGACGATATGGATCATTGTTAAAGGGAAAAGGAAAATTCTACTCCTAAAAAGTTTTATTATGTTAAGAGCATTGTTTCGAAACATGTAAATAATTAAATTGTTTATCTGCTTTTGTATATAAAAAATAGTTAAAAACATAAAATGTAATTTGTAGTTTTAATTAGCATTCTTAATTTGCGGTATGAATGACAAATGTAATAAGAGATAATACAAAAACGGGAGTTAGTCTAGACAAAATGCAGATATTAAATAAAGATTATATTTACACATGTAGGTCGAACACATTGTACAAATGCATTCAAGTTCTTATATGTTATACTTCCACAAAACGAAAATCTCTGTGTATCGAACTTTATCTCCTTTTGCAATTTTTTTTTTAGAAAAACAATTTTTAATGAAACAAAATTTCTATATCTGAGCAAAAAATGTTTACGTAAAATTATATACATCTATCACAGTTAATAATCGCAAATTAATTTTGTTCACAAAAAGAGCATACATTAAAGAAAAAACAAATGTTGCATGCATTTTTCTATAGTAGAAATCCACAAAATGCAGATCTGAAACAAAGATAATATTTATACAAATAGGTCGAACACATGGTACAAGTGCATTGGAGATGTTAAACATCGTAATTTCATAAAACGAAAACCTCTATATCGACTTTTTGCAAAATTTTATTATTTAATTAGAAAAAAAAATTATAGTTGAAACAAAATTTACATATCTTGTGTAAACAATCTTTTGAAAAAAATTATATATGTCTATCTCAATTAATAAATGTATTGATTTTGTTCATAAGAAAAAGTATGAATTAAAGACAACTTAAAATGTTGCATGGATTTTTGTACAGTAGAAATCCTCAAAATAATGAAATGCTGCTCACGAACGAGGTAATAAGCACTTGTTTGTGAGCTATATGCTAAACTTAGGTTAGAATGGATTTCCTTATATGAGATGATAACTTTTGTTCAATTCAGTTCAGTACTATATTTTATTTAATAAACTTAAACCCGAAACGGAAATCTTTATGTGTGAAAAAGAAATTTAGCTTAGTAACAAGGTAGAAAGCAAAATAGTAAACAAAGATGGAGCAGAAAATAGGAAATTTCGATTTTTTTTTTTTTTTTTTTTTTTTTTTTTAGAACTTGGGATTCGAATTTTAAAGCATTTGAAAGCATTGAGGAATATAGTAACTTAGTTTTAGTTTCTAGAAAGAAAGGAGCTTTGAAAGTTACACACATTCTTGTATTTTTTTAAAAATAAATTTCTTCGATATTTTAATTTTTAAAGCCTTCTATATGACGTAAAGTTTGCAGTATATATTTCTGCATAATGAAATTTTTGTATACATTTTTCAGGTATCATCAAATTAGATGTATAGATATTGGATTGTAACTTTATAGCAGCATCATGTATCCGTTATGTGTTATTAAGGGTACCTTTTCTTCATCGGCATTATAAAAAAGTGAGCGGGCGTGGTCACCCAGAAAATCTCTCGTATATTTAGAGATGAGAAATGTCTCACATGCTCCTTAATAAAGATTTTATCCCATTACCTCCGCATAAAATGTGCATCTTGATAAAAGCAAGAATGCTACGAGGACTACTTTTATTTTTTGAGTTCCACGCTAAAGAGTTCTATACTTTTCAAAAGACAAACCAGTATGTGTGTGTTAACCACATAGAATTGGCAAAATATAGTTCCGAAAGAAACTTGCAATCGTCGGCACATTTTTCGGTGATTAATCGTTAGGTCTGAAAAAGAAATGTGGGCAATTGAAATTAAAATTTGGCATTATAATGACAAGATAACAAATGTAAATTATTATGTTTTTGAATTCGTGCTAAAATGCAACCCGACAGATTGACTAATGGATATGTTTCTAAAGTTTATTACATGTGTACATTTTCGAAGTCTATATACTACTTATTGTTTATTAGCGTTCTTCATTTTTGTAGTTATCATGCGAACTTTGATTCGGACAGCGTGACAGGCAAGCTTTCCCTCAATGATTTTGTTCAAAATTCGGTATAAGTCTCACAAATTTGGAGTGAGCATCATGTACCAAAATTCATCCATCTATAAAGTTTTTATGAGTTATCGTGTTGACAGAAAGGCAGACATAATTATAAAATTTCGTTTTTTAAACTCACAGAGGTTTAACCCGTGAAGATTCGTCAAAATTTCATTTTGAATACTTCGTATATGGAAAGGGGAAAACACTGGTATTGGACACAAGCGCTTTATGAAATGACTTATGTGTTTTTATTCTAAATCTCCATACAAACGGTTTTTTCCTCGTTCGTGAAAATGACAGGAATTTGAATATTGAACTAAGGTATTTGAATATATTTTGAGTGACTTAGCTATCATTGATTTTAGATTTTTTCAATTTATTATTATTTTATTCTAATTATTTTGATAGTAAAACTGTTGATCCCTTTTTGTTTACCTGAATTATCAAATTAATTTTAAGAGATGGATACTACTTTATTTCTTCTTTTTATTATTATAAAATGCTAATTGAAACAAAAGGGAACAAAATTCTTGCATGATAGTGCATTTGTTTATGGAATAGAGAGAAACAACAGGTACAAAATTTTCCAGTTTAGAGCTGTGAATAATGCTAAATGGGAATTGAAATATCTATTAATTAGTCAGAAAACATTATTTAATTTTTTTCGATGGGGTATATTTAATGAATGGTCCTTCAACAGTTCTTACGACAGTTTTATTGCTTAGTAAAATACTCACTTGATATGAAATCAGAAAAGGATTATATGCATGTATATCTGAATGTATATACTGTTCTTTCTTATACATAAATGCCAATCACTTTTGAGAACCAACGGGGTCTCCAAAGGATATTAGTTCTGTTTAATTTCAATTAAATCTCTTGGGCATAATTTCAAGTCCATGGTTCCGTTAATAAGTAATTTTTAACTTTAATCTGCCTGACATATATTTTGTTCATCATGTAAATCTCTCCCAAAGAAATCAATCACATAATATCGTAGTGCTATTAAAAGAAATAAACATGTTAAAGTAGTTAATCTGTTTATCATCTGTTTCTTTTAACTTCGCTTTTTAATTCGTCTTGCAAATTATGTAAATATTAAATAGAATCTCTTTTTAATTTTCAACAATGGAAGAAAATGTGATCAAGTATTTGGTGAAACAATGAAAAGGGTTTGAATCTCGGGACAGCAATGAAATATATCGTGATTCTTAAAAGAAGAAGAAGAAGAAAAAATCACCCAAAGTCTGAAAAATTTGCAACATTTATAAAAAGATTTTAGAATATATATATACATTGACAAAGTAAGCGAATTTTAAGCCAAGTTCGGCGTCTCTTGTTTCAAAAGCGCCATCTAGGTTAAAGAGTACAGCTTAGCTACTCAGGCGTCATAGCCCTTTTCACGGGGTGGACATTCAAATATCTCATTCTCTCGTCCACAGATAATAATTTAGACCTGAATCAGAGAACGATCACCTCTGAACCAGTCTGAGCCCCCTAATGATACTGTCCCGATCTGGTTGACTTTGCGGCTACGACAGATTTATACGGTTCTAGCCACCATGAGCACGGAGGGTCTTCGGCCGGCAGTGTTCGAAATCACAGCCAAAGGGGACGCCCCACCAACCAAGTTTTCCCGGATGCCGAATCATTTTTCCTTTCTAATATTTTTTTAAGTCAATGAAGAAAAACAATCAAAATATTATTTAATTTATAATTGATTAAAATTTCAAAAAACTCTTTCCTATTTCCATTCGCAAAATTAAATTTGTGCCAAGTTTTGGTACCTCTAAGTCAAATGGGCTGGCCTTTAGAGCTCTCACTACACACACAGACACACACACATTCATTTTTATTATCTATTTTTTTATAATTATTTCTATCATTCATTTTTATCATATATATATATATATATATATGTGTGTGTGTGTGTGTGTGTGTGTATACATATAATACATATATATTTATATATGGGTAGATTGTTTTATTGCAGATTTAAATAAGCGCAGAAATTTGCACTTGACATTCTAGATAGTTTATATTCTGCACTAGACTTAGAAGGAATGACATACTTTCGAAAGTTCAGATTACATATTATTCCGGGCAAGAATCTCTCTTATTTTGCAAAGATGTTTGAGATTTATGTTACATTCTTAAATATTTTAGGAGAAACGAGCTTTTCTGAAGATTAAATTAGTAAGAATGTTGCTTGGAAGATACATATTCGCTTTCACTAAATTAAACGTGGAATATTCCAAAGAGATATGTTCATATTCCCTGAATTGCGACGCATTGTTTTGCTTTTGCCAAGCTGTATGCTTATAAGAATTAAACATTCTTTCCATTGGAGCATTTGCTCTATTTAGTGCACGGTAGAGGAAGAGTGTGCTTGCCATTCATGTTTAGGATTTATTCTTAAAGAAATATAGTTCAGAATTATTAAATTTTGTCATTAAATTTGGTTTAAAATAAAGAGTCTTTCAAGGCTGGAAATGGAAAGCGAAGTAAGTGCTAAATATAAAATTCTTCTGGTAAGTGAAAAATAAATTTCGTATCGCTGTAGCATCTACAGCTTAGTAGAACAGTAGTACTTCATTTTCCATTTTTATAATTATTTCTTCTTCCTACGTAAGTAAAAGTTTTGCCCATATTCTTATAGTAAGATTCAGTTTTTTATTATATAATGTGAATATCTGAATATATTATATAATATGAATATCATTTTATAATGTAACTAGCAGTACCCCCACAGCGTTGTCCGTGGCATAACATCCAAGAGGAAAAATTTGCTTTTAACTTAAATCTAGCCTCCACCCGATATGCCATGGGCATGTCACGCAATATCAAACAAACATAAATATATATATTGAAATCATCAAAAATAACTACAAAACAATTTTTTATATCACACATTCAGAAATATTTAAACTGTTAAAAAGGTAAAAATATGATATGTTCATAGAAAAACAATTCACGAAAAATATACAGTAGAAAAGCTGTTTTAAAATTTAAAGTTTTGAATCGCTGTTTAAAATCAGACGTCAACGAGGAAATGTATCGCATATGCATACCACAGCTCTGGCTATTTGAGCATGCGCAGTTTGAGGTTTTTCGCATGTGCGCGGATTAGAACAAACCACAGATACTGCTCTTTTACACATGCGCGAATCGTAGTAGAAAATAATTAAAATCGCAATTATAAAATTCTTTTTTTTTTTTAATTTTGACCTACCCCAATATTAATTTTATTTAACCTACTCCAATAAATGTCCTACAAAATGGTACAAATATCTAAAATAGCAGTCGTGTATTTCTCGCGTTTTACTCCTTCAAGCATACAGACACTTTCAGAGGATTTTATATTATATATAGATATACGAACAGTAATGCATTAAATAGCTGATTAATGGCCGAAAGTTTAATCATTACTACTTTCTCCAGATAACTCATCCGGTGGCGCTTCATGCATTGTAGACACCTTGCGTTATTTTAAAATAACATTTATTTACCTGATTGTAAAATTTATCGCTTTTTTTCTTTCCTCATAACTCTC
>JAPMOR010061976.1:67281-83460 GCA_026543865.1 Argiope aurantia | reverse complement strand
CATGTTCCAGAAGATACTGGAACATGAAATAAAGGAAAACATAAAATCAAGGAATTAAGTATTTACATATACTATTAATCGCATTGTCTCAAGCGGGATTCGAACCCAGGTCTCTTGATCACGTGACCAGTGCCATGACCATTCGTCCATGGAGATTCGACTGTTTTTCTTCAATGCGGCATTATTACAATTTTCTCAGATTTATCAATTAGGGACAGTTTAACTTTGTCATACGATATAGATAGATATTATTAAGATGTATTTGGAAAAATTCTTCTTCCCGTGAGATGATTTGATCCAAAATTTGATAATGATCTTCAGTTTTGCTAATAAGACTTTTCACCAAATTTCCCTGGTTTTGCTTACTTAAATTTTATGTTATTTTCAGTTATAAACAGCTCACCTTTTGATTGATTTAGTCCAAAATCTATTATAGTTATATAATTTTGAAAAAAAAGAAATTAATTTGAATTTTATTCAAAAAGCATGTAGAAATTTCAAAATCTTCAAATGACTTAATAAAAGTCTATACTACTAATATTAATGAATATGTGTGTTAACACTCTGCAGACTAGATCATTTTATCTGCAGTTACAAAATTTGGCACAGGTCTAATTTTGAGGGGGGGGGGAATGTGCATTTCGAAGATACTTTCTTTAAAGTTTCAATTTGAATTTTAATTAACAAAAAATTAAGGTCAATTTTTCAGCGTTTTTCCCCAATAACTTTAAAAAAATATTATTGCATAAAAATAAATTTTACACCCCCTTCGAAATTAAAAAAAAAGTATTTTAAGTGATATCAATTTAATAGTTTTGCTAATTTTTACTGAGTTTTGGCAATTTTTAAAATAATACTTTTTTTTTATTTACTGCCCTGACATTCAAATCGTTTTTATTGTTTCATAAAATATTGAATTACTTCTTTCATTGTTAAATGCCGAAGAAGAAGAATTCTGTGTAGTAACTATACAGTTTACGAGACAAATAAAAAGTGAAGTTATAATATCGCGAAATTTTGAACCGGATATTTATCTTTTAAATATCGCTATGGTGTTATGTGGCTGATTCTCTAAAAAAGGCCCATTAGATGAGAAACAAAACTTAACTAAGATAATTAAAATAATACGGCTTGAATGTCAGACAATTTGAGAAAATTATGAGCATGAGATTATGAAAACGATTTATATTATATCAAATATAACCAATATTTTCGGTCAATCAGATGGTCACCTACGCCAATCAGAAAAAAGATAAAGGAAAAAATGCGACTTTAGTTGCCATGATCTGACAAATCACTCATGCAGTTTCCTGTTTTTCGCGATATTTGATTGGCAGCGAAATTTGATAAATCCCCATATCTTAAATGTCTATAAAAGTTAGGTAAAAGGGCTCTGATTAATCAGTTATTATCAGTGATTATGAATACAATATCATCTGAGAGACCATCCACAGCTAACCGAGGATAAAGGTAATTGCTTTAAGTAGTTACTGAATTTCTCAATAATATGAATACACAGAGTGACAAACAATTAGATTACGCATGGTATGTTTTAATTAAATTTTGTTATATTTAGTACGTTGATTTCTATTATGGAAATAATTATTCTCCGTCAACTCTACCTTCTGAGACTTTCTACAGTCATTTATAAAACGTTAAAAATTTCGAAGAACGAGTTACTTCTTAAATGGAAGAATCGCATGGAAAGAGAAAAAAAAAATGGTTGTATATTATTATTTGTCCCTGAAAGTCCTGTGATGAATAAAAAAATATATAATAACAAAACTTTGATCATCGAGATGAGTAAGTTTGCGAAAATCAGTGGCTAATTTTTTAAGAAGCAAGGACATTTTAAATTTTTTTTAAGAAGAAAGGATACCACATGAAATACCCTTTCTTCTTGTGCCTAGAATTTGCAAGATAAAGAAGCCAACCCATCCAATAGATATGTAGTTTAGTTCCTATGATACCGCATAACCAAATGTTACCTTTCGATAAGGAGAATAATTATCCTTATAAGAAACATAGTTATTGAAAAACTAAATGACATTTTTAATAGGGTGAGATAAAAATCAATTTGCCTCTGCTCACATAAACTTAGGATTAATGAAATAACCCCTTGGAAATTCGTGATCAGTGTAAGCTTGTTGGAATTAGTGTTATGAAATTAAACTGAAATTTCATATGGACACCAATGAGACAGCTTAGAACCAATCCTCATTTCTTTGATTCTGTGAATGAGACAAATTTAGAAACAATCCTAATTTCTTGGATTCCGTGAATAAGACAAATTAGAAGCAATCCTCATTTTGTGTATTGCGTGAATGAAACAAGTTAGGAGCCCTCCTCATTTCGGGTATTCCGTGAATGAAGCAAGTCAGTTAGGAACAATCCTCATTTCGTGTATCGCGTGAATGAAACAAGTCAGGAGCAATCCTCATTTCGTGTATTCCGTGAATGAAGCAAGTCAGGAGCAATCCTCATTTCGTGTATTCCGTGAATGAAGCAAGTTAGGAGCAATCTTCATTTCGTGTATTCCATGAAGGATACAAATGAATAGCATTTCATGGAATCCTCATTTCACGGATTCCGTGAATGAGGCAGAAAAAAAGCGGGGATTTTATTTGTCCTGTTTGATTAGCCACAAGGCAAAAAATTATTTTGATTTAGCAGCAAGTTTAATAGATTTAGAAACTCCGTGCATAATATGAGTTTGCTCATCAGTTTCACAACCATTTAGACGATTTATCTTAACTCTTGGTGATATTATACAATGATTGATAACGAACGTAGGTAATGATTTCATCAGGACACAAGGGTGATAGATGACTAAATAGATCTGATGATATAATCTTATGATAGCTAATATCTGCAGGAATCAGCAAAATTCTGTCAAAAAGAAGTGAAACAGAATAACAGTTTCTTTGTTTCTATTTCTGCTTTCTAATTTTTGATTACGCTGTTATAGATTATAAGTCTTGTGTTTTTTCTCCTTTATTTAATATGAAATACAAAATTTATTCAGGAAAAAGTGCTTTAATTTAATACCTATAACTTAAGCATTTGGATTATTTTCTTCAAACTCTTGAAGAATAAGAACAATAATTTCATAGGGATATAAAGAAAGCGGAGGACCAATACCAGACTAGATGAGATATTCATCTGATCGCAAAATAAAGTTAGAATCTGCAAAGAAACTGTATAAACATATTTCGCTCAAGAATATGAAACAAAAGAAGCTTTGAGGTTGTAACAGAATAACTTTTTTTTTGTTATTTTATTCTTCTCATTTCTAATTTTTAATTCATTGAAAATTTGCAAAATATTTTCAGAGTTAAGTTTTGCTCAATCTACTAAATTGTTTTACATAATTTCTTAAAAAACAGGAATTTTTAATTTAATGCCAATAACCTGAACTTTATATGTTAAATTAAATGGCATTACTATCATATCTTACAAATAAGAGTTGAAGGGGGAAAATCAAACCTGATATTTATTTTCAACGCATAAAATCAATTACCAAATGCTCGGCAGCAGAATATATATATTGCTCTTTTTAATAATTCGTTTCTTTTTTATTATTACTGGAGCGATGCATTGCAATACATCTTTAAATTTCATTTTTAGCTTACTGAAAAATTGAATTCAAATTTGAATTACTCATTTCTTTCTTTTAGAAAAGCCGTTTCCACTGTAGTAGTACTATCGCAAAAATATATTCATATGCATTATTGCTTTTATTTTTTAACAAATATTACATATTTCAAATTCTTGTTTCAAGCAATGCTTTTCAACTTGAATTTGTTCAGAAACCTACGGCATCTATTCTAAAATTTATGACGACAGGAAAGAAATTATATTGCAATCCAAGAACAGAGGTCACGTGCCCGAAAAATTGATTGTAGATACATCGCCAGAAGCCCGAAGAGTTGTAGTGGAAAAAGCAGTTAAGTTACAGATCCGGTTTACCCTACCTTAGAACAAGGAATTAAATCAAAGAAAGAAATATGAATCAAATACAACTCTAAGATACCGCTTGAAAAAATAAAGAAGAATACAAAGTAAAAAAAAATCTCGACACAAATAAGATGTTCCGAAGAACAGAATAAAAAGAAAGGAAAAAAAAAATCCCGACCCTCTTCCCCAAGAGAAATCCAAACAGTTATCCTTTTAATACTAAGGCAGTTGTTCTATTTCAAACACAGTCGTCCGCCATCTTTGATTGAAAACTCTCGACGCCAGGTCTCCCAGTCGCATCGCCCTCTATGGACATAAACAGAAGCTACTATTAACCTGCATCAGCCGGCAGAAACAAGGAAACTGTGATTAAATTCAGCAATAAATAAAAACAAACAAACTAAAAGTTTTAGATTGAGATCTTTTCTCATGAAAAAAAATGTTCTCTTTCAGATATCGATGAAAAGCAAGTTTATTTGATGCACGGAAAAAGTGTAATTAGAATGCCGTAATCAAAAGATCTCTAGTTTTGTTTTTTGTTTATGTGTATCTTTTTTTAATTTCTGGCCTGAAGGATATAAATTAAATATGTTTTCCTAAGACTAGGATTTCTGAGGATTCTAATTTAGTTCTGCTTTTGAAGTTGTGTACAGAAGAAATAGGATCATACATCCATTTTGTATTAGAATATTTACATTCTAGAAAAAGAATGGATCAATGCGAAATTAATAACTTTTGGTTTTAACTTTCTTTTTTCTTTTATACTGAATGACTTCAATATGAAACTTAGTTACTGATTTTGTATTTACAATCTTTTGAATTTTTCTTTTACAAACTTTGTAAATAATGCTTAGAAGTTTAAAAGATATCGACAAATCAACTTTAAATATGCTATTTCGCTTTTATTGAATATCATTTTTTTTCATTTCATGCTAATCTGTTGAGAAATTTTCTTTTATGAATGTAAGAACTTTAAAAAACTTTTGAAATTTGATGGACATTTTTATTATAAATTATATTCTTGTAAATTCTTTTCAATTTATATCGCGTGATTTTGGAATTATTTATTAATTTTTTTTTCGTCCTGAACATTTAATAATGTATTAAAATTGCATATGTAACTTAAAAGAGTATTTCAAAACATCTTACTGTTATGCGAATTTGAATTCCATATTAAATGAGAACATCAGTAAATGCATTTGACTATCAAATTGTTTACCTAAATATTTAGATATTTTTTTTTATTTTAGTTTTAAAAGTTTTCATGTTATTTTTCATTGCAGAGGAACAATTTATACAATATTATTAAAAATAACTGCTATTTTAAGTAGCGCAAGTGAAAAAAATTAGTGTATAGATCTGAGCTTTAATACAAAACTAGGAGAAGTGGTCGCCGCAAAACATTCTCGCATACTTTCTGATATACTTGTCATGCTAGAGAACTCTTTGCATATTACTAGCGTTTAACAGTTATGAAATATTAACTTTTGGTGTGAATTTAAAATTTTTACTGGTTCTATTGTATCATGTTAAGCAAGTTTTTCGGCGATTTATCCCTGGCATGCGCTTAATAATATTTAAAGATGGAATTTGTGTTTTAGACACTTTTTCTCAACCGATTAAAACAAAAATTTGACATAAAACTGCACTTGTAGTCACAAACTCCTATATACAATATGACATATTTAAGTCATTGCATTGTTGAATTATCGCATTTAATTTTTTCTGAAAATACAGACCGACAGACAGTCAACGTACCGTTGACTTGACTCAAAATTTGACAGGTGTCTGCACTATCGATGTTAAACCTGTTTACCGAATTTTTTCTATCTAGCTTACTTCGTTTAGTTAGTATCGTGTTAATTTATATTTGAACAGCAGGACAGACGGACTTACTCTGAACAAAGTTTACTCAAAATTTAATAGAAATCTGCAAAAATTGGGGTAAAGACCGTATACAAAATTTCAGCTTTCTAGCTCCAAAGCCTTTTGGAATTATCTTTGTCACAAACCGACAGACATTTTTTAAAAATGTGTTTTTCAAATTCAAAGAGGTCCAAAACGTGGAAATTTGTCCAGTCTCGAATTCGTATTTTTTGACAATAATACTTTCTCCATATGTGTGTATGAGAAAACAAATCTGCAAAAATTGGGGTGTCGTGATGGCTGATATAAAGGTCCACAGATTCTCTTCAAGCGAAATATAATTATGAATCAGTTTTTCGGATAAGCTGTCAGGAAAGCAACACTATGAGTACGGACAATATATCAAGAGAAAAGACAGACTTCTTCGTATTTTCTTAACAATCGAGATCACGTCAAGTAATAAATGATATTTAACATATTTTTTTTTTCTAATTTTCGCAGAAACCAAATAAAATTAGAATAAACCTCAACTCAATTCAACTTATATTTAAAATATATATATATTATTCTCAAATTCAAACAGTTTGTATTATCTGTCCATTACCTGTGTCTCATTGGGAGGGGGTGGGTTACTGAATTATCTTCGAAGTTTTCAAATCCCTTTCATTGTCTGGAGTACAAAACATGTTTAAATCAGTCCAGACAAATGTCAACAGCGTTCTGTTTGAATCTCAAAACAACAGATTATTTTCTTCCTGCTTTCGTAAAATCATTTTAACAATATTAAAAGAAAATTCATTCCTTTTTAGAAACTTGTATAAAATTTCAGTGTTTTATATTTGCAAGGTAGAGATTTGTAATCAGTTTATAAAATATTTTCATGTATCATAATTCTGAAATTTCCTAATAATAATGCAATAATTTAATATTATAGGAACTTGTATATAGATTAATTTTGATTCAGCCTGAAAAGCCAAATGTTGTTGTCAATTCCGGGGAAGTTTTTTGTATGGTTGCATTGTATTTATAATAATAAATTCTAAAATTATTCAATAATAAAAAGAAAATAAATAAATAAAATTTAAAAGAAGTTTTTAGCAAACCATTTTTTATTATAATTTTTATTTTAAATTACGGATACTGAAATCCAAATAATAAAAGCAGATGGCGCTGAAAGCAATAGCAAATTAATTCACAATGAGTATTCTTAAACGCATTATGTCAAAAAAATAAGATGTAAAATGTTCAGATCAAAATGTTTTTAAAGCGTGATTAAAATTTCAGTTTAATTAGATCATAAAAAACAACGTACACGCTTTTAAAATTTAGATTTGACTTCCAGAGTTAAAAAAAAATGTGTGTTTTTGGTATTCTAATAAAAATGCTTTTGCAAATTTTTTAAATTTTTTTGCCTATCTTGTATTATATGCAGATTTAATAATGGGCTGTATGTTTTTATTTTTATTGCAATTATTCGAGAAGTTCACGAAAAAATATTGGTTACGTTTCTTCTACTCGATTAAGGAGTGAATATGTTTTTTTTTCTAATCTTTTTTCTTTTTTTTAAAAACTGATTAACTTGATTTAGGAATTAATACAAATATATGAAATTTTATTTTCTCAGTGGAAAAAAAAAACTATTTTATTCAAAATTTGAACCGCAAATTAGCAAAATTGATTTGGTAAATAAGAAAATCACAAAAAAACAGAAATTCTTCATAATAAAGAATTGAGCTACAGATGAAATATTAAACACTGAAAATGGAATTATTTGAAGAGAACGCTTGAGTTTTAAAGCTCATAAATGAAGTGAAAAAACTGACAAAAGCTGAGTGTAAATAAATAAGTTGTAAACAAACATAAAAAAAAAGTGTAAAGACTTTAAAAGTTATGATGCCTGATTGCGATCTAAATTTAATTAAATGACAATACACAACTTTTATTTTGCGGAAATAATTTACAAACATTTATGAATGTTAACTGTTTCAGGTATGAGAGCAAAAATGACATCTTAATATGAAACAAACCACATTTTAAATTATGTTTTCTTCTATTAGTCAACCGATGTTCTATTAGTCAACTTTAATGTTTTTATAAGCATAAATTTGGAATTTGTAAAGGATAAATTAATTTGAAAATTCTGGCCTTTTGATAAATTTCTTATCTAAAAATGAGCCTAAAACATGTCAACAAATGCATTTTATAAAGACTAGACCAAGGATGTTATTGTTTTCTGTGGATATATCTGAAAAAATTCTAAAATTACTCTCTTTTTCAGTATTTTATGAATATAATATACTGTGATAAAAATGTTCATCTGTTTACTTTAACTGCCTTAAGCTAAATAAAGTGTATTTTTCTTAAATATACAAACATCCTAAAGTTTACGCATAAAACGCGCTTCCATTAAATTTATTTAAATTTTTTATTAGTTTATATGTTAGATTGTTACGTGCCTTCTCGGTTTAAATAATGCAAATTTAAAGGAAATTACAAGGCGTTATGAGTTTCCTTTCCCCCATTCAACTTCTAAGAATTTGAGATGGCTTTGAAAATGACCTATAAAATTGGCATTTCCCTACTACATATAAATCGTTCTTTAGAAAGAAATAGCGAAGTGTTCTGAATTTATAAAACGATTATTCTAAACCAAAAATTAATTGGAAAAAAATATTTCATAAACTATAATTACTATATATGCTTTTCATTCAAAGCTCTTATACAAGAATTATAAAATTTCAGTTTTTAAAAACAAATCATGTTTTTAAAGTGATAAAAACAGACATTTGTATAGTAGTAAAGTTTTTAATGACATAAACACACACACACGCGCGCGAGCACGCGTGAGAGGGCGCTCGCGCATGTACTCTCGTCTCTATTAGTCTATAACATAATAGTCTCACCACATAATTTGAACTAGCATTTTGCAATCGCAATATATTGTTACGAAATTTTCTGCCGGGGTTCGTTTGGATAGTGGGAGTGATATGGTGTAAAGAACGCTCAATCAGCAGGCAGAAGTAGAATAAAAAACAACGACGTTTATTTACACGAAGACACACGGGACAGCACAAAAAAACAACTATATACAGCACAGAAGACGATTATCTTCACCCGAGACGTGTAGCATACAACAGCAGCATACAACCAGAATCTACTGCAGACAGTAGCGCACAGCTCAGTTCAGCACGAGCTTGACTCCGTCGCTTACGACTTCTCCGCTCCGTCTTCAGACTTCTCCGACTCTCGAACTCCTACTGCCTTCTACCTTCGAACTCGGACTACTGGCTTGACTTCTCTGGCAGCTGCAGCCCCCTTTTATAGGTCTCAGGAGGCGGGGCAAGAAGCCTCTCAACCAATCAGGAACGTTCGAGGCGTATCTCGGTTCCTACTGGACGGATCGGGAAAATTCTCGAAGTTTCGGGTATTACCTATTTTGGCGCCAAAGTCGCCAAATTCGCCGCCAAGTCGCAAATGGTCGCCAAGTTTGTCGCCAAGCTCCGGGACCTTCGACGCGCCACCTGGACTTTGTCCCATTCAGATGACTGTAAAACTTTCTTTCTGTTGATGGAACAAACTATGCTGGGAAGCCGAATTGCAGGTTTGTAACAATATTATAGCGAAACCTGTTGTACCTGGGATCGCAAATGTTATTAAGAGTCAGAAAACTAGGAATTTACATTTTTATTTTAGTTATGGAAATCCTGTTTTAAGCATATCAATATCTAGATTTTAACTGTCTATAGAAAGTAAGATAAAGATATCTTCTTAAAAAATTATGATTTCTTATAAAGAGACCCTTGGTAGAAGACGATCTTGAACTTTGGATCATAATGTTTTCTGCATTAAGGTTTGTCTCGTTTTCTCTTGATTTCAGATAAGATGGAGAGAACAATGACCTCATTTGAATCTTATATTTTCTATGTTCTTAAAGGAAATTTCAATTTGTTTGAAGAGAAAACTGTTGCTTTTTACTAATTTGTTTATTCTATTTTTCTGTTCGGTAAATGTATGTCGTGACTTATCAAAGGAAGTGTAATTCTTCAGCTATTTTTTTTTTCATTCTACTCGACGACTATGTGTTTATTTTCTTGTTAATACAACCCTACTATCATCAACAATGAATATTTCGGATCCTATGCAAGATATGATTGCGATCTTAAGTAAAAGATGTAACAATCTGAGATAATCTTTACAGGTTATATCCCTTGTAAACAACGTGTGGGTTTACATATCAAACTATACTGCACATCCTGTAATATACTGTTCATTCTCTGATTCCGACATAATCCCTGCTTTTGCGCATACGTCAGGGTGCGTTTATTTCGTCAAAATAGGGATGCGAAGAAAGCTGAAAGGAGGAGATGTTTACATTTAGCGATAAGGTGACCTTGGATTATTCGTAAAAATTAGTTGGAGTAATAACCGCACATCTGTCTGCGCACCACCCCTTACAGAAGTGCAAGTCTTGAAAACTGCTAGTCTCGGAATCCTGAAACGAATAGTAGTGGAAATCTTCAAACAATATTTAAAGTTTCTAAATACATAAATTTTTTCAAAAAAAAAATAATTTTTTTCTTAGCATTTATAGTTGCACTATTAAACAAGTTTTAAGCAACAACAGGTTTCAATTGTTAAAAGTATATACGAAATATTGTTTGTTGTTGTTTAATTATTTGTTAAAAAGTAGTAACCTATACCGAAATAAGAATTAGCCATGCAAGGTACATTCTGTGCTAAAAATATATATTTTTTTCTTTAAAAAGTGTCAAATCTTTAATGAAATTCTCATATAGTTTTAATATGTATTTATTTATTATTTTTCTCTGATTTGGTTATTATTTATTGACTGTCTTTCCATTTATTTTCCTTTTCAATCCCTTAATCGTTTAATTATCTGTTGCTCTGGTTGTTTTGGATGTACTTCATTGAGTTGAAATATATCGAAGAAAAAATATGTTTTGTTTGCGAAATGTTGATGTACGGATGCATAGGTAGAATAATTAGAATGTAGAATTATCATTAATTGCATTCATGTAGCATTGTTAAGAAAAATGTATATCTGGTTATAATTATAGACTTCATTTCTTGCACGAATTCGTATTATGTGTGATACTCAAGTTATCTATTTAGTTTATTTAGTTAGATTCCAGTATAAAACAACATCAGACCTATTAGTGATCAACTTCAACGTTTTGAAATATGACTAGATAACGAGGACAACACCTGATCTGGCACTCTCTCCTTAAACTCCCGCATCACATTCATAAGATGATTTTTAATCATCTATTAAAAATTTAACTATAAGCAGGGTTATATACATTTCAGATCTTTGGTGTAGTCGGAATTCAAACCTACAGCTTTTTGAGATAGATTCAAATCCTTATTCACAATAAACTTAACCTTTCTCAACATGATCGAAAGAATGCACAACATTTGATGACGAATTTAAAAACAATTTAGATTCAATTTTCTTCACAAAAAGTGAAACTATATTTCTTTCATTTATTTTCTTAGCATTTTTAGCGCTACGTAATCTTTCTTTATTTGATATAACACTAAATGTTAAACTTAAAAAGGAATTAATTGTAAATCAATTGTATAATTAATTAATTCTTATTTCTATTATATATAACAAACAAATTTAATAAATTGCGTATATAGAGTGGGTTTTTCTTTATGTATATGGATAAGGAATAACAAGTGCCCATTAAATGGCTTCTTCTTGATTTAGATTTTTCCTTCAGTGGTAAAATCAATGTACTATTCCAAAACTTTGGTTTTATTAAAAACTCTGAAAACATTCCCGTGACATTTCACAAAGGAGGGGGTGGAATTTCTCAGGGAGTTTACTTGAGAAGTTTTGATGCATCCAGCATATAGTTTAGACCTGGCACCAAGCGATTACCATATTTTCCTTGCATTTCAAATCTTCTTTACTGATAAGAAATTTGTATCAAGAGAAGATTGTAAAAACTGAATACTAGAATTTTTCGTTAATAAGGACCAAGACTTCTTGAAGAGAGGCATTATGAAGCTACCTTTAAAATGGCAACACATTATAGGACAAAACGGTGCATACTTCACCAAAATTGGTAATCCAAAGCATGTAAAATAAAGTCTTGAAGTTCACGAAAAATAAATGGATTTCTTTTTCCCCAACCTATTATCACACGCATATGTGTGTATAAATTATAATTTGTTTCAATTAATTTCCTAATTTTTATCTTAAAATTAGCCCATGTTCCTTCATTTTAAAATTTCTAATTATTTCCTGATACAAATACCACTCTTTTTATTTAATTATTTCTAACACTCTAAAAAAATGCTGACTCTTTTGTTTACTAAGTCATGAGTTAAGGGATAAAAATCCCTAACACCTGCACATTCCTTTCAAAGATACCTAAGATTCCCTTTCTCCCTTTCCTAAATCGCCACCTACCAATGAAATCTCTATCAGAATCTCTTAATAAAATAATTAAAGGGGAAAATTTCAGTCACTTTGCTTGTCTTCTAATGCGAACGAATTATAGAAATTATGGAAGTTCTATTATAAAACTTATATATGCGCAAAAACAGAAATTATGTCAGAATCAGAACAGTTTGTTTAGTGAATTTTTGGGGTTTATTCTTGTAAACGTAGAGAAATGTAAAATTGTGACTCAAATAAGACTCTCGGAGAAACCATTTTGTGGTTAGAGAAGGTATATTTTCCAAGCCGTATGCGAAGACCTTAGCAGTTGATAATTCTCTCCGTTTTTAAAAGGCATGGATGAGCTCCCGATAGCAAACTATTATTAGGGATATCGGTTTGACAAACTGTTTCATGAATACTTGAAATATAACTTCTGAACTTACTATAACGATATTTATAGAATTTATTCTGGGTTGGTTTTAATCCTATTTCGTCAGCATATCTAAAATTGTATACAAATTAAAGATTTATAATAAAGGGGTAAAATGGTATCTTTTTAAAAACTATCAGAATAACTATGAAGCACATAGGTAATACCTAAATTGGACGTTTCAGGTAGAAGAAGCTCTAACATATGATTTATGTTGTTTCCCTAGGGAAACTAACATATATTTGTATTTCGTTAGGAGGAAAACTAGGAACACATCGCTTTACCTTCATCTTCATGACCTTCATATAACCTTACCTATGTCCCCCAGCTAAGACGTCGGAGCCCTTTTGAGCTCCTCTTAATGGAAGTATGGGTTTTGGAATTTTTGGAAATATTACAAATATTTTATATAGGTAGTTTCAATATCTGTTGCTTGTAACTTAATGCACCACAAAGAAAAAAAATATTGATAAAATTCACATAATAATGCAATTAAAGTGCCTTTCAGAAGAGAAGAGGCATCAACGAAACGTCTATAATAATCTATGATACTACAAAACATCTTTCTTATTATGAAATTTGATATTTGGAAAGTTTTGAATAATCACCTCTTTATTCTAAACAAAAATAGAAATTAAAGTTACCTTTCACTTGTTATAAATAATGATATGGTTACATGAATTTTTAACAGTAAAAAAATTTAATACACGAGCTTTCGTCCCTCAATTCCATGTTTATTAGTCATGCTTGACTTAAACCATTATGATGCTGTTGGACACAATGCCTATTGCGCGAGTTCTGTTGAAGAAAGAAATAATTTTGAAATATCTTTAAATACATATGAAAGCAATTATTCAATCAGAAACCCACTTTGTGTGGATTTCGGTTTCACTATTACAGGCTGCGTATGAATGTTTAGTAGTTTTTAATGCAAAATTTAAAATCATCTCCATGGCTTTTTTTCTTTTGTTTTCTTTATATGTTGAATCTTATATCTCTAACCATCTTATAATCTTTATGTGTGAAAAAAATGCAGCATTAGAAACTTTTCTAGAAATCTTTTACAAAATAGTTATTTCAAAATGCTTATTTTGTATGTGGTTTCCTATTACATTATTGAATCCAACTATTGTTACCTTATTTCGAATAATTAAGTGAGTAATATATTATTGTGAAAAATTAAGTTCAATTTGATATGTACTTTTAATATCTAGATTTAATATATTATCGTTAATAATTCAATCCAATAAATACGGCATTATTTTTTCTTCGTGGACATTAAATGTACCCTTAAATTTATATTTTCAAAAGATTAATTCAGAAATAGTTACTCAAAATTTAATTATCCAAAATAACTGTATTCCTTTTCAAAAATCACGAAGAATTTTCTTGCTTTTATACATTTATATAGAAGACACAAAATTCTAAAAGCAACATCTAATTTTTTTTCTTTAAAAAAAACTTTTTTTATATATATCTTTTAAAATGCCTTCCTGCTGCAAAATAAATTTATCCCTCCCGCTAACTGAGCTCTCACGAAAAATGATCTTCTTTTCTAACATGTTTTGCGAACTTTTAGGAAAAGAGCGTCAGCTTTCAGTTTCTTGACTGCAGCCCGAGTCGCTCTTTCCGTCCCCGTAACGTAATATTTCCCAGCGAAGTAATTCGAGGAAAGAGTTGCCACGCGGATTTCCCGAAACTTTTTTCGAAAATACATTTTAAAAAGTTACGTCGGGCATGTTCGTTTCTAAAAGCCACCTTCTAAGGAGAGTAACAATTCTAAAAGTAGTGCCGAGTCACCCGAACTAAAAGTGTTAACTCTTAGTTTTTTTTTTTAAAGTTATGTTCTTGATGATCGATAAGTAACATCCCTTATTTGATCATTTCGCTTCATTTATTCTTTTAAATCGACTGAAAGTATTTTTCTTAGATTTTTAATAATATTCCAAATGCTAATCATATTATATGCTCATTGTTATAGGAGTTGTTTATAAGATAATAAATACGTATTTCATTGTCATGTCATTAAAAAAATACTAGAGATAAACTGGAAAAGATAAATTTATTTAGAAGATAAATTTATTCAGAAAGATACATTTATTTTAATCTATAGCAACAAAAATGTTATAAAATTTATAGATTTCCGAATATCAAGAAAACCGCCAAAGAAGAAGAATATTTCGTTCATAAAGAATCTCATTTCTATGGAATTTTAGTACTTTATTAAACAAAAAGTGTTGAGTAAAGTCGAAGTATGAGACTACGAAGTCGAGCTAAAATGCATGAAAAATAAAAATGAATGTTCAGAAATATGAGTATAATCTGTAATGACAAGATTAAATATATCTTGTAGCCATTATCTATTTAATATTTATTCTTTTTTTCCTACCTATTCCAAAGGATTCATGTTCGAGCAAAATAGGCCGGATCAGGTCAATCCTTGCTCTTCGACCTCCATTCCAGCGAATGGATCTCTTTCTTTTCGAGCACAATGATGAAATAAAGGATTCATAAAAAAATATTCACCACATGAAAGCATTGCGACATGGATACAGATATAAATATAAAGAGAGTTTATGAAACTTTCAACGTATATCAACATAACTGTCACGGCCAACTGATATAAGAGAAGGAACCCATCTTTACGGTTATTCGAAAGGCAGCCATTCTTGCCTTCTCGCAGTTGAAGTAGAAGGTTTTTTCTTCATGCTCAGCCGATTTATTTTTATTAACGCTGATAAACGAGGGAGTTCAGAAAGAAAGACTACGCTAACCCCATCCCACTCCTTGCCTCCCGTGGACGATGTATTCACATCGTTTGGCAAGCCTTCTTTTGTTTCGAAGATGAAGTGAAGTGATGTGAGATTGCGACATGTCATCGACAGTTATCGAAATGTTCTAGCCCCCGAACCTCTTTTCTTTATGTCGCATTGACAGTGACGGGATTTTAAATTGGTTTTCAAATATATAAAGGAAATGCATTCTTATTCATTTTTCCCAGTTTGGTGTTTACTCTGTGCATGAAAATGGTGAGAAAGGTTCAGGGTTTTCTAAAGAGGCGGTTGCAGTGTTTTTGATGGAGGCCTTTCATGAACTTACGTTTCAGAACAAAATCGGGTTTCTGGTAAGAAAGACAGAATGGAACAACGATTTCCACAGAGAGTGCAAGTGATGAACCTTCAATACGAAGAGTCAGCACCAGAAGTCGATTTAAAATGTTTCGAAATATGTTTTACAAACCTGATTTATTTTCAAAAATTGGGAACACATGAAAAACAATTATTTATGGAAATTAAATACGATTGAAATATTATTAAAGTGTTTCTAAACATCAGGTTATTTTAGTTAAAATGTAATACAAACATTATTATATGGAATTGGAATATAGTAAACACTCTCTTAAAATGTGTTGTAAAGCTTCTGTTTTATCTCAAAGAATTTAAAATTTATGTGAAATTCTAAATTTTTTAACGAAAATCTTAATTTGTAAAAATTGTTTCCGTAAAAAGAA
>JAPMOR010061976.1:37273-56375 GCA_026543865.1 Argiope aurantia | reverse complement strand
CATTATACAGTTTCACTCAGCACCAAGGTTGCAATCTTGCCTTTTTGTAAGTCTTAAATTACCAAGGTCCTGATTACACAAGATTCTCCACACCACAATTACCATCTTGCCATTCTGTAAACATCCACCTGCTGGAGGACAACCATTTTATAGAGGATGTCTCCACATTAGAGTTACACACTTTCTTTCTGTAAGCATTAGACTAGTTGAAGGGGTCCAGATTAATTATGCAGGGGATTTCCGTACTAGGGTTACAAACTTCTGAGAGAGTAGGGTATATCTAATCGATTCAGAATCACAACGAAGTGCTAGGCCGGAAATGATTGCAACACATGACTTGCCCATGTGCAAAATTCCCAATCATTCTCGTAAAGACCCTTCATACATGTTATGCTACACCACGTGGATAAAATGTTCACACATCGGTATGGAGTGAAAGATGAAATGATAATCCCCTCATTTATTTCAAAAAAAGTCATCAGATCTTTAGTAGAAATATATATAGTTAATAATTACATACATAATTAATAAGTGATTACAATATTATTTTAATACAATGTTTCTTTTTGGAAATAAATTAATCTGAAAATTTGCAATATAATGTAGAATACATTTTTTTTCGTGCCTTCTTACTAGGCTTTAAAACCAATTGTTATATTTTTTTTTTCTTGGCTAATGATATGATTTATACAGTTTTTATTTTTAATATACCTTATATACGTAAATTGTGCCATTGATTTATTACGATTAAGAGAAAATTATTAAAAAGAAGATTTTCTAATGCTGCAAAATTCGCCCAAAGATAGCAGTCATTTGATTATTTTCAAAATACGTGCACAGAAAAATAAATAATAAAATAGAAAAGTATGCAACAAGACAGTAAAAATTATTCTGACGAAATAGTAAACAACTCTGAAATGAAAATAGATAGATTACTTTTCAAATTCCTTAGCGCAATAACTTTTTTAAATTTGAAGCAAGACACTTAATATTTACTTTTCGAAATAAATAAATAAAACTATACAAATACTATCTTGACAATTCCCTATTTTGAAGAAATTTAAAATCACTTTTCAGAAATTTCACCAATTAAAGCTTGTTCACCCCAACTCCGGGGTCCTTTCCCAAACAACCCCACTACCGTATACTCCTGAAGAATGGGGACGTAGAATGGTTCATCCCACTTTTGAGCTAGAAAATAGCAATTCAAACTCTGAATCTTTTCCCATCAATAAATTCCAAAATCTCAGGAAACGGATAGAAATATAAATCTCGTTTGGCGACAAGCTTCAAATCGCCAAGGATTTGAGTAGAGCCAAACGACTCGCTGGATCTACTGGTGACTGGGAAGAAGTGGGGGGGGGGGTGCATTTCCTGAAGATTTTACCGGCCTGTTCCTGTCCACCCCTGGGGAGGAGGGTCGTGAGTTTTAGATGTCCCGCTGGTCATTGGGGATATGTTCTGGAACCGTTCTTTTTTATGATTATTATGAGTCCCCAGACCCCTTAAATCCCCTGATTTTATTTATTTTTTCTGCCCTACTCGAACTGGCGACAATCATTTTTGGATGCCAGTCTTTTAGCTTGTATTTTATTTTATTTTTTTTCTGCGAATTTTCGGAGGCCTTGATTTTTTTTTATCTTTTGTAAGCCTTCAATTTTATCTGAGTGCTAAGGTTTTTTTTTTTTAATGGAGATGGAATTTATGTTTCGAAAGAGTTGACGTGTTTTATAGCTGCTTCTCTTATTTTCCCGAAGAGGTCGTTTGTCGCATTTGAGGCTTTTTAACGTTGCCACGATTCCATCCAAATTTTGATACATGGGCAGCTAGAAGCAACCCACCTTCCATAGAGCAGAGGATTTACGAAACAACACAGAGAAATTTATATTTGGCGGGAAAAGGCCATTTGAAAGATCGTTTATCTTAACTTGTCGTTGCTTTTGCATACAAATGGATTTTTATGTCTTATGAAGCAGTCAAAAATGCTAACATAGTTTCGTATTTTATCCTGACTCAAATCCACCAACAATGAAAAGTCAAACACCTAATATTCATGTATCCCTGATTTACCACCACACGTTTTTATGATGAATATGTATAAACTATTCTAATCTAAATTTTACGAAAAACATAAAAGAAAATATAAACTACTTTGATTTTTTTACAAACATAAAAATAAATAATGTAAAAATCATGAAATTCAGGATGTACCGTGTGCTCTCCAAAGTCTTTATTTTCTTCTGTCCTCTGAATTTTAGAACATTGACAACTATAGTCTTATAAGTGGTGTCTAAATATAATAAAGTATGTATGTGTCGCTTTTCTGAGATATTGCTTAGAACCTTACTTTGGAATAAAATGGGTAATGTTTCTCTCTCGAAAACAGTAAAAGATATATTTAAAAAAAGATTCAAGTGTAAAGTTGTATCACTTTTACCACTGCTAGCATTCAACAGCATTTGGAATTTGAAGTAACGGTGGTATCACTAAAACATCACTCAAAAATTGGATCCAGTAATTAAAAAAATATTATATCATGTGTTCTTTTCTTAATATTGATTTGTGCAAGACATTTTTTAATACTTAATTTACATATGTTCTATATTTTTTCTTTGATTTTTTTTTCTTCCGTATGTCTTTTCGAGATCGGAACGCTAAATCTGAATTTTCCCTTTAGTGCCACTATAAATGATTTCATTGTGTAGTTCCACTTTAGTAGCCATTTTACTTGGCACAGATAATACTTCTATGTCTAATTTCTAAAGTTATGAATAAGATCAGAATTTAAGTGGATGCCCTGCTTAATAAGGAAAGATATTCCAAAATTTTAATTAATTAAAAATTAATACTAATTTTTTATCTTTGTTCTCAATAACCTATTGTCGCACAAAAATCATTTTAAAAGTTTCTTAAGATTAAAAAAAATAACTCACCATTTGCACCAGTTTTATTTCAGAGCATTTTTTCCTTTGAAATTTAATACATTTCTCAAAACCGAATTTAAACGCAAATTTCAGGGATGTTTTTTTATTGTTAAAATAAAATTAAAAAATCAATTTTTTTTATAAAAAATTTCTCTGGTGTTCTTGTATTACAATTAGTATAGTTGACATTAACATCAAAGTCAAATTTGTACTTTCATTAACATATTAATATTTTGAATCTGGTATTCTTCCTGATTATAATGTAATGCAAAAAGTCATTATTAATTGAAAATAGCGCACCGAAAAATCGAGCCAGACAAGCGGACGAATAAAGCCAGACGAATTTAAAAAACCATGCCACGATAGTTCGGACAAGATGGTTGATTTTTAAAAAATATTTTATATGAATTTAGTGCATATGAAATTTGTATTTCCACCTTATAAAACACTTAATTCAATATATTTACATCAAATAAATAAAGATCTAATTAGCTTCTGAAGAATTTTATGGTTTTCCCCAAAGCATACATCAAATATGGGACAATCTCCCCTGAAAGCTCTATTAGATAATAGATAAACTTTATAATATTGGAACAAAAATTTGGTTTCTACCGCCAATTATATGTCTTCAATCCAAGATCTCTTTGATTTACAGATATTTCCTCACTTCTTTCCTTCCAAGAGTCTTTGACATATGAGTTTATCAAGCTGCATGAGATCATGCATAATTAGATATAGAGTAATGATGCAGTACAAGATACAACACGCATAAATTGAAAATAGCGAGAGTGGTCTCTCGAAACTTTCCCGCATTTTCCCTAATGAAGGTATTAGCCCCATGTCTTAGCTTGAAACGAGTATACCTTGCCATGAATGCCTCAAGTACTCTGATTTTTATTTTCAAAAACATGAGCATTTTTTGCTTCTTAATATAATGAAGAAAACCAAGCAATCATTGTTGGTTGCCTTTAATTACACGGGTTTAGATCAGAATTTTGATTTGAGAAACAAGATTATGTATTAAATTTCGTTTGTGTTAGTCGTTGCATTTCTGAGTTAAAAATTTTGCATTCATTCGGAAGTACTTTTCAACTTTTTCGCTAATTTGGTTCAACATTTCACAGATTTATAGTTTAAATACTAAAACTGTATAATAATACTAGCCATCCAGCTCTCTTTGTATTTATTGTTCTCTTTTATATTTGAATAAGATACTAAAACTTCTGTGAGTGGATTCGTTCAAAATCATTCATAAAATTTGATATAAATGTATGTAAAATCTTACTTTAACCATCTAGATCAATGCATTTTAAATTTATCACGTTCAAAAACAAATATATTTCCGCTTTTTTTTTTTTTTTTTTTGTTTTGGTTTTGGTGTTTTAAAATTTTTTTATTTCATCAAAATTTGAAGAATGTTTTTTTTTTTTTTTTTTTTTTTACTTTCTCGTATACTTAATACAGCAAAAGTATAGTAATAGTCACAAAAATTCTCGAAATCCAGAACTTTACGAATCCCCAAGTTGTAGACTTCCCAAAGTTTGAAAAATATATTTTTTGGTAAATGTCCGCGTGTCTGTCTAGTTGTGCCAAAGAATCTCATAAGCATATTGTACCAGATGGATGATATTGAATATAAGTTTTTTTACACCAAATTTGCAGATTTCTATCAGATTGTGAGTAAAATTTGTTCAGAGGCAGTTCATCTGTCCAGCAGTTCGAATATAAGTTAACACGATAATGACTAAACAAAAAATCTAGATAGATAAAATTTGGTACAAACTTTCATCTGTAGTGTAGACACCTATCAATTTTTGAACTAAATAGAACAAGAGGTTAATCTTTGGCAGTCACTTTCAGAAACATGCAAATGCGGAACTTAAAAACGCTAAGACTATATTTATTTTTGGTATTTGATTTTGTGATTACAGATTTAATTCCGTATCAGATTTTCTTTCAATCGGCTGGAAGAAAAGGGTCTAGAACACAAATTAGTGTAGACACCTGTCAAAGTTTGAGCTAATCTAGCAACGAATAGACTGTCTGTCGGTCAGTACTTTTTGAATTATCGCAAACGCGATAGTTCAAAAACGTAATGAATTAAAAGTATCAAATTTAGTTTGGGGTTTTGTGACTACAAGAGTTAGTTAAAATTTTTGTTTTAATAGGTTGAGAAAAACGCGCCTGAAACACAAATTCGACTTTTGGATACAATTAACTCATGGCAGGGATTAATCTCCAAAACCTTGTACCAAAGATCACACGATAGATTCAGTAAAAAGGCTAAGTTCATGCCGAAAATTAATATTCCGTAACTCTTGTACTTCAATTCCTAGCAAGATGCTCTTTGGTATGACAAGTTTATTATTGAGTATGCGGGAAATTTTGGGAAAATCACTCTGTTTTTTTTTCTTTGCATCTCTGCGTAATATTTGCATTTTTAGAAATATTTTTATCCTAGACTGACAGAATAAGTCGTTATCACCTAGCAGTACTAACATATTTTTTTAAACAGTTTTTCTTAGCAGTTGGACGAATTAAAAAAAACTAAAATCAGTAGGGAAGACAATAGGAATTATGGCAATTTCATCAACGAAAATATTATAAAGCAAATAGTTGTTATCAAAAGAAAGAAAAATAAAATTTTGATACGTTGAAAAAGCTGATATTTACTTTTGTAAAGATAATTTGAGGTATTAAAGTAATTTCATGGATTGTCCTAATTTTAAGTATTTTCTTGCACATTATGCAGGGTGTTTCAAAACTCATAGGCAAAAATTTAAGGAGTGATAAGAAACTTCTAAACATGCAATTTTCACCATACAGTGCATGGGCGGAGAGAAATCAGTGAACCGCTATTCGTTACTGTCACATGAACGAACGAAACTCCAAACGGATAGAGGAGGTACTGAGTAATTTTATTGACAACTTATTTGGCAAAATTACAGAAACCGGCTGCTGCAATGCAGGCGTTACACCTGCGGCGTAGTGAGGGGTATACTTTTTCAAACACATCCGGCATTTCTGGGACGGCGCCGGAAGCTACAGAAATCTTGGCAACTAGGTCCTCGTCCAAGACGATAGGTAGACGACGATTGTAGACGAGACTTTTCAAATGGCCCCACAGGAAAAAGACTGGAGAAATCGGGTGAGCGTGCAGGCCAAGATGTGGGCCCACCCCGACCAATCCTTCCAACGTGTATTCTCGGTAAACGCTACCTATACAGTCTTGTGGCTTTAAAAGCATTCCCACTCTCCAGACCATACATAAAATGCATGTCCATTTTTTCATGATTACTGTACGTCGCCATACCTTCTGAAATCCATTGTAGAAATGACGATGTGCCAGAACTCTCGCACTTTATGCTTTCCTCCCATACATTGTATGGTGAAAATTGCTTGTTTAGATGTTTTCTATCACCCCTTAAATTTTTGCCTATGAGTTTTGAAACACCCTGTATTATTAAGATATATTAACTTTATTATTTGATTAGAAATCAATCTCTTTATAACATTATAGATCTAGCGTTATTTTTTAGATCTCGCGTAACGAAACGTAAAATGTCCTCTCATTCTGGAGTGAAATGTGTTTTTTTAATTTGCTAATACAGCTGATGAATTTGTATAAATTATAATTTTAACAAAAAAAATCGAAATGCAGTTTTTAAGTTAGACAATTATGTATCAGTCTATCTTTGTTAATTAACTAATAAGCAATCCTGTTGCATATTAGTATAACTATCACGCCATAAATGGCGGGGAATTTATTTTGAATTAAATTAATTTTTAAACTTTAATGTACTTCTTGTGATAAACTTATCTTTTAATTTAGAAACAAGAAATGAATTGTTTTTAAATATTATTTCGAAATATTTAATATAGAATTATATAGTGAATGTGTATTTTTAATTTGTGAATACTTATCTTATCTCAAATTTGCTTTTGAAAAAATTAATAATTTTGATGCAAAATGCAGTATGAAAATTGAAATAAATAACCTTAAAATAATCGAGCAGGTTCTAATGATGAAATGATTCTTTTAACAATATCTTTATACCTAATTATCTAGTCTTATTGTCGTATTCATGAAAAATTACATGCCTCGTGCAGCAGGTAAGGTAGATAAAATTCCATAGGATATAATGAAGTAGGTGTGTGGTTCAATTTTGTTAATGAAGAGGTTTTCGAAAATGCCTCTCATCTCGACATTGTTATCAACATTTCTTAATTCTATGCTGCAGATTCTACCGGGTGCGGCATAAATTCGTGCAAACTTCAAAAAATCATAATAAAAAAAAATAATGCTAGAAAAAAATTGCGCTTTGAGGGAATATGTTCAGAGAGCCTTTGGATTTTGATATTTCCATTAAAAAATGTATTTAAAAATGACCGATAAATAGCGCTTACACGTCATACTGAAACGGTTTATGCAAATCAGCATAGCTATAAAACACAAGGCTAGAAACGGATCTGTCAATCGACGCCAGTAGCCTGCTATCGCTACCGGATCGAGCATTAGTGGTTAAACTGTTCTATAAGAACGGTGAATCTACGACTAAAGCATTGCGACAGTTACGGACGGTGAAAGGAATTAAGAATGGGATATTGAATCCAGTTCGCCGTTTAGAGGAAACGGGAAGATTAGTGGATCGTCCACGAAGTGGCAGACCATCCGTCAGCACTGACCGCGTCCCTGTTGTCCAAAGGGTCATGAGAAATTTGGCAGCCGAGACTTCAACGGGGAGTTGCAATGCTCATGAAACAGGTAAACTAACAGGAATTTTGGAAAGGTCGATCCGACTCATTCTGCACGAAATCTTGAACCTGCACCCGTACAAGATAGAGGCATTTCACCAGCTGTTGCCAGCAGATTGCGGGAAAAGACAAGCCTTTGCAACATGGGTGCTCGCACAAATGAAACGTGACCCAAAAGGGTTACTGAACATCATGTGGACAGATGAATCTCACTTTTCATTGCACGGTGACGTCAATACGCAAAACAGTCGTATCTGGGCGACATCAAACCCTCGTGCGTACACGACCAAACCACTACATTCTGCGCATGTGACTGTTTCTTGTGGTTTGACTGCGTCCTTCATTCTAGGTCCTTTCTTTTTTGAAGAGCGTTGTCCTGTATCCGTGGTTGGAAAACCTGTTCCGTCACTGCAGAATGCTATTTAAATTGTCCTCCTTATAGATAAGGGTCAATTTTAAAATGCACGTCAATAGGAAAATGCACCTTTCTTAAACAAAGATTTCATCTTCGTCTGTTTTCACAAAATGTACACATAAAACATCATTCACACTGCATTAATATAAAATATGGATGTTTAGTTCTTGCGCTCACTAAACTCAACACTGACACACCGTTTGATGACAATTTTGTATGATATGGTGACATTTACAAATATTTAAAAATAATTATGGAAATCAGAAAAAATAGATCGCTTTTTAAGCTGATATACTTAAATAAATAAATATTTGAATATTAGGAAATTGAATAAGCTTGAAAATATGCACTTACGTTGGATAATACCTACTAAAATTATTTATTCAAAAAAAATCAGGAAGATATTAAGAAATCTAAAAATAATAGCATCCAATTATAAGTAAGGAAAGTTTCGATTCTTTTAGAATATTTATAAGGTTAGGTTATTTATGCACGCATAATCTTTAATTATGGATTATAATGGATATTGTAAATTATTTGCGAAAGAATTTAGTGGAAAATTGTCTTTTGCTATTTTTATGCTATGAAAAAAATGTGTTCTTAAAGTGTAAATCTTACAATATTTTTTTTAAATTGTATTCATCAAATAATTAATCATGAACCTTCATTTTTTGTTGAAGTCAAACGTGAATCATTAAATAGTTTATAAATATTCTGATTTTTAAATTCTGAATCATAATCTTCTATTTTGGGTTACGGTAGATATTGCAAATTTCTAATGGATGAATGTTAATGAAAACTTTTCTTTTGTTATTTTTGTGTCTAGAAGAAATATATTCTTAAAATATAAATGATTTTTTTAATTGCATTCGTAAATTATTTAAGCATAAACTTTTATTTTTAGTTTAATTTAAACATTAAAAAATCAGTAGAGATAAGTAGTTGCTAAATATGATTTTTTTTAAATCCTCTATTTTGGATTACGGCATATACTGTAAATTTCTTATGGATAAACACGCCGATACGCCTTGATGCTTACGGAAAAAAATGAATCACTAAACCGACGCGAGAGCAACATTGGCGGTAACTATAGTTGAGTCCCAAGGGCCATCACCAGCGACTTTACAACCCTTCCCGTGGGAAATGAACCCCGTTGTCGATAGCAAGTAGCCAACTTCCACCACTTCTGTGTCCACCAGGTAGCGAGAACCAACCACCACACCGAAAGCTTCCCATCCTTACTTCTGGGTACACCCCCCTCCTTGATACCCTCCCAGTGGGAGTTCTTATGGATGAATGTTAATGAAAATTTCTCTTTTGATATTTTTATGTCATGAAGAAATAAATTCTTAAAATGTAAATATTTTTTTAAAAATCAGATTTAGCAATTATTTAATTGTTAGCAGAAGTTCAATAATTTTATCAATTATTTATACAAACAGAACAGTGTGGGCTTGCCTATGAACACTTTTTCTTTGATATTATTCATTTACAATTCAATACAAATTTGTCGATTAAATAACATAAATATTTTAATTTCAATAAATTAATCTAACAGTCTGTATAAAACCTTTAAAATTTTATGCATATTTTTTTAAGTAATGCTTTCAGAATACTCGCTGTATTTCTAGGCTCCCTAATATTGCAATAGTAATTTAGAGAATACGAATGTTAATTTTGAAATTTTAACAATGTGGCGTTGAAATTTAGCTTTAGAGTGTAAGTGAAAGTAATTTCAATTATTGTCTAAGAACCGGGGTTTGATAAAGAGACAGAAATTCTACCATCACACATGGGATTGTGAAACAGTGGTTCTAATCTCACTTGATTTAGAAAATATAATGAAATCCATAACTTAAAGAATAATGAGAAAATATTAAAATCATTGGAATAATTGAAAGCACATCTTATATAATAAGTAACATTTTACATCACTAAGTATAGTAAGCATTAATAAAGCACCACTTAAGTACAATAAGTAATAATACGCTTAAGTATAATAAGTATATTAAGTAATAAGTATTTCTTAACTCCTATATATAAGACTGACAGATTGCCAACCTGGAGACGGTAAAGTGAAACTGTTTTACATTGGTAATTTGAATATTTTTGGAGGGAAATCAGCATTACATCATTTAGGACCCTTGACTTCTGTGATAGATGCACAATTCAATTTTTTCTTGTGCCTTTTTTTGTTTCAAATAAAAAACCCCTTTTCTATTTTGATCATTTTATTCAAACATTACGAATGTTTCATGATCACAGGACGACACGGATTCAATATACATAAAGACATAAATGTGTAAAAGTAATAATATTGACCCCTTTTAGATTAGCCATTCACCGATTCCGCTCTCACTAAGGCAATTTATCTATCCAAAATAAATTAATCCGTATTTTATAGGGAAAATGAGAGCTACAATTTTCCCTTCTAGGGATTACTCTCAAACTATAACTATAAGTCTCCACTACCTTAGCGAAGAATTACTTACTACGGCACATATCGTTTTATTAATTTTTGTTTTATTCTGATTAAAAAGTACAGAATCCATAATACTTAAATTTCGATTCATTTTCCCAAATATACCATGCTTTAACCACATGTCTTTGATAAGATGATGATATGACAAGAAAGTAAAAATATCATTAGGGCGTTACCAAAACCAGATACTAGATTCTAAAGAGCAGCAAATCTAATGACTTGGAGGGATTATTCTCAAATGTGGCTTTAAGTCGCCACAATAATAAGAAAACAATTACTTGCTAGGGATCATGTTTAGTTTAGTTTAGTTTTATTTATATTAACGTCCCGTTTAAAGCAACACTTGGGCTATTTTGGGACGGATCTCGTAATTTTCAACCGCGATCAGATGACGAGGACGACACCTGAGCTGGCCCCCCCCCCCCCTCTCCACACCACACCATACTAGCGGGCAGACATTTGATCAGGACGGATTTAACGTGCAACTGACCCCCTTACACGACGGTTCTTCGGTGGAATCGGGTCTCGAACCTGAAGCCCTCCGGTTCCGAAGCCGAGACCGTACCACCAGGCCACCGCGGCCCTTGCTAGGGCTCATATATTTTTATTAACTTATGGATTACTCTGATTAATAACGCAAACAGAGGATAGAACCATAACATTTAAATTCCGATTCATTTTCACCAAATAAACCGTGGTTTAGCCATTGGCCAATGATGAAATTGAGAGTATGATATGACAAGTAAAATATCACTAATGCATTATAGACCACATATACTACTAGATACTCAATTGGATTGGTAACTAATAATTTGGAGGTATAATAATTGTCCCAGAACCAAAAATTTTAAAATCCGTTGGTAAAATTTCAGCCAACGGAACCTACGGATACAAATCACCCACAGTTACAGATACAAGTTACCTACAAGTAATCATACAAGAAAAACTATATCAGAAATAAGATATTGGATAGTTATAAAATTATCCAATATCCAAATTATTAGAAAGAATCCAATTGCAATTCGAATGCCTTTCTTTTAACCTTTTTCTAACATAACGTATATGTATCATTTACCGACCAATTCAATATTTAACTCCAATAGTTATAAACCAAAACTATTTCTCGCCCGCAAATGTTATTAGTCCCTATTATACCTACTTAATTGTCATCAGAATTAGGAATATGCATCTGCATCGGGATCTACATCTCTGCGAGTTCAGTAGGGGAGTGGAGGATGTTGTTGCCATTTTGACGGCACCCTTCAACCAAGGATGGATCCCGGAATCAATTCCATGGACACTTAAGGTTAAATTTCGCGAACGACGGATCTCGGCACGGCTTACCCCCTCTGTAGTCCTCTACCAGGGACGTCTAATTAATCAGCGTCAACGTGATGACCAAGCCCGTGAAGGACCCATCGCGCACTGACCACTGATCAGCGATAAGGGGGGAGACAGAGATTTAGGGCTCTCCAAGAGATGCAGGTCGATTCAAATCGAACGGATTGCATTCGAGAGTCGTTTTATTTTTTAATGAGCTATGATACCTTCGGTATGAGGTTAGCTCTCCTCTTAAGCGTTGAAGGGAAGGGGACGATGGCTGCCAACGTGGAAACAGAAAACTGATGTTGAGAAAGCTCTAGAATACATTTTGTTTGGTGGGAATTTGGGATTTGTTTGGTGGGAATTTCGTCATTATTAGCCAAGTATTTGAAATAGATATGCTAATATTTTATGAGAACAAAAATAATGTACTCAAATGACAGTAGAGAGTTAAGATATTTGTGATTTAATTATACTCAAAATGTTTTGGTTTCTAATTATATTTAACGAATCTTATGATTTTAAACGAGCAATGCTATTATGTATTTAAATTTATTCGTGTTTCTCTGAAACGGCTTCAACGATTTGGACCAAATTTTATATTTAGATGAGGTTTTGCTGTTTAAAGTGGTCTATATAGGCATATTTCCTGAGATTCCACATCAATACATTTTTATAACTAACTATAAAATATTCAACTACGACTTCAATAAGTATGTTCAACTGCGGCAATAATAGTGGTCAGAACAACATGGATGATAACGTTTGTTGCGGGTCTTCGATTCAATTTGCGGTTTTTATGTTATTTTCTTATTTATATAGTTATATTTAATATTTTTGTTTTTTAAGTTTATCTATATAGGTGTCTTTCCTGAAAAAAATGCAATAGTACACACATACACACACAAACATTTTTTATAATTTACTATTAGAACCATTTTCTATCTGCTCTCATGTTGCCAATGTCATATTGCACTTTCTCGGAAACGATTTTACTATGGCAAAACTGAGTGTAAGTTTAAAAACATAAGTAATAAATAAACTGTAAACTAAATACAGCAATACAACAGATTGTTTCCGAAGAACATGTTAAACTAAATGCATTTATGTTTTTTTATTTAAATGACCAGTTTATATGTAGGTGAGATTAAAAAATATTCATATGTAATCAATATGTGATTCTTATCTAAATACTATCTCCAAAATAAAAAAAAGACACGATTTTGAAAAATAAATAAATAACTGCCAAGTGAAGCTCGTTCTTCCATATATATTAATTTAGATATATTAAATGATTCATTGATATAATTTTTCTATAATTTTGGTATCATCAGTAATAATTCTATAAGGCAAAAGATGTTAACTTTACTTGAAGAGAAAAACTAAAATAATTGTTAGCCGCCGACTTTTGAATTAAAATAGTATTACTGGAAACTTACACTACATTAAGCACATAGAACAAATGTAGAAGACGGATACAACCACATAGAAAAATCACATTTCTCAATCTTATTGGTTAGGTGGCTCCCGCTCAGTCACAATAGTTCTTTGGTGTCTAGAGATAATGAAAAGATTATTTTGTTTTGAAAATTCTTAAATCCAAATGCACTGTTTTGCTACTTTGTTACAAATTTATAACTGTAATTTTATGTACTTTGCAGAAAATGTGCGGCTGTTCCTACAACTTAAGAAAGCTTTTACCACGTTTCACTGTGTGCATTACAAAATACAGTACTTAGAATAAAAAAGGATTTAAAATAATTAATTGAAATATTTATACGCCTTGACTCTAAGCCTTCTAGTAATTTAAATGGACGAGTCAGATAAGATAGCAATACAGAAATTTTTTCAGATTGCATACAAGAAACTTTCGAGCCCCCTCCCTCGAATATATGTTCTCCATCTTCTAGTGAGTAAGTAAAAATAATAGTGGGACAAAATTTTTGATTTGATATATGTTCTTCGGGCATGCTTTAACCCACTATATCGTTACGACATTGAGAGACTCGAGTTCTACGTTCTGTTCAAAAACAAATAGAGTGAATCCCCAAGCATATTTCAAAAGTTCCAAGGCTTCAGTTCTGGCTATTTCTACAAAGAACTTTATGAACTGTGTTATATTCATATGTGTTCTAATTGAGGATAATGAGTTGAAGGTATCGTTCTATCTCCTTGAATCGGAACACAAATAAATAATCATTGAAACATTTTTAAATGTTTGGTATAATAAGAGTACAATAGCTAATTCCAGAGTCCTCAAATAACTCTCGAATAATCATAAATTCAATGATTTTCATGCCCTGATGAATACAAAATTTTTTATTATGTATTATCTAGAATTGTCATTCTTACAGTGGTCTGTCATACGTAATTTGAACATTAAATTTCAAGTAATGGCTTCGAAAAAGGCTTCCACTTTTAATTTGATTTCTTATCTCTTGAAATCTTGTGAATCAGAAAAGACAACAAAAGGCTCCTATTAATTTTTTTTAGCTTTATTCAATAAAGTCAAAGAAAAATACACAATTTCAAATACAGTAATATTTAAACCTCAAATTTTCAACAAAGATAATTATCATACTACATCGCCTTTCCTCAAAAGGAAAATAGCATTTATCCATTAACATTTATTAATTAAAATGATGATTACAGCGAAATACAATGATTTATCGATTACTTTCGAAGCCCTAATTTTTCTGAACTGAAAAATACTAACTAAAAAAAACTGCCATTTATCAGCAGATCGTTATCCTCCAACATTGAGCAATAAAGCAACAGGTACCAACTTTGCCCCGTTTCAAAACAGACAAAAGGGGGTAAAAAAAAGAAAAAAGTAAAAGAAAAACCGGCGCGATCAACAGTTTAAAGCTGTCAGCTGAGGTAGACACCTCTTCCATTTTGACACGTCGAATTAAAAACGAGCGAGCGAAAAATCCAACAGCAGCAACAGATGAAGTGTGCAGAATTAAGGAACTCAGTAATTAACTCTCCTTCCACGCTGAAAAAAGAAGACAAAACCAAAAAAATGAGGGGACTCATTTTTAATTATTTCCCCCAAATCCACCTTCCTTAAAACTAATTTTCGTCTCCAAAAGTGCTTAGAGTCTCATCTTTTTGTCAGCATCCGAAATTCGAGCGGGGCTTAGCAATCTCAACAATTGATGATTTTTTACTCGACGACCTTATTATGCTCTCCTTCGCTACTTTCTTTCGCTGATGTTTGCTTTGAAATTAGGATTTTTCTCCTTCTTAATCCGCTTAAATCTCCTTCGCGCAGTTTCTAGTGTTTGTCTGAATACACCTTCTGTTAACTCTTCTCCCTTATTTTAAAGGGGACTTTTTTTTCTCCAACCTGTTTTAATGAATTCCTACCGGGTATAATGTTTGATAATTATTAAAACTTGATATTATGTGATTATTTTAAGAATAGTTGTTTTATTTCGGAAGGGCTCTTCAATTAATTTCGATTATGAAGAAGCATGGATGTGTGGAAATATATATATCCAAGCGCGTATGAAAAGCGTGCTTGAAAGAAGGAGATAAAGGATTTTGGATTTTTTCTGAAATGTCGTAGATTTTTGAGTTAAGCGCTGATTTAGTAATTCTCACTGTTACATCCTTTAACAAAATATATTTTAAGTGTGCAACAGACAAATTTCTCTTTGCTTACATGAAAAAAATAGATAGTTATAAAAATGTAATATTTCTACCACTGGTTTAGCTAACAATTATACTGGTTAAACTAATTCTTATATTTTAGCGCCTTCTTCTTGATACCCATTTCCCTTTTTGCGATTAAATATGGAGTAAATTATTATGATTTGGAATACTTATTGAAAGAAAAAAAGCATACACGGAAAAATGTAACTTTTATTGCAAATAAATGTTTTTATTATGCTGAAAAAAATTAAGTGAACATTAAATTACCTAACGTGCTTTGCTGAGTAATATTTATTATTAAATGTTAATGGTTCGGTTCTGTATAATTCCCCATTAACTTTTTGATACATTTCCAGCCCTTATTTATCATTCCTTTTTTTACATATTAAAAAAAAGTACATGGAATTGGAACTTTAATTGGACTATAATTGGAAATACATTTAGAAATTTTATTCCACTCGGAACACCTTTCTTTAAATAATTACATGGTATGCCTTTCTGAAACGTATCATCAAAAGATTTTTCCGTTTGTACAATGCATATAAATAATATTCGTGTGGTATACATGCATAGCAGAATGAGGAACTCAGTGATTTGGTAGTAAGATTTTGAATACAAAAATTGGGAACTCTAGGATTTAATTTCGTTTCCACTAAAGGATTGACTTTAATATGCATTTATATGCCCTACATATTCATTTAATTATCTTATTTCTATATTTATTAGTTAAAATTATATCATAATTTAGGTGCTAAATTCGATGCAAAACATGAAGGATAATATATAAATATATCAAGTGTTTTATAGACTTTTAATTGATTTAGTTGTATTATTTTATTCCAATAATGCGTGATCTCTTTTAGATTGAATCTAACCATTTGGGAAGAGGTAAGAGGATGAGGCCGATATTAAGCTCAAATCTTGCTCTTCTTAATTTCGTACCATACCTTCTGGAGGACATTTAATCAAATTTGCCAAATCAGCTAATATGATATGTTATTCTTCATCTAGGAAGAGGAGCAGACTTATTTAAATCAGCTTCTCTTCTTTATCTTCTTTCTTGGTAAGAAAGAAAAAAATCTCATTTTTTCATGAAACATTTTCTATCTAATAGTTGAGAGTTTATAAGTTACCTTTTCAGAGCTTTTGAAACAACTCTTCAGTATGAGAAGTTTTCTTCAGAACCTCCACACTCAAACGATTCTTCACCCAGGCAGTTCAAATTGCAGCACTATATTGTACAATACTGATCAAGAGTATGGAATATTATGCGGAATATAATATTGTACAATATTGTTGAACATTATAGAACACTATGTTGAACACAATATTATACAATATATTTAGATACTGCCATTATCTTTCTGCTATTGGGAGAACCTCGTCTTCGACCCTTTATAATTTCTCTTCTAGTTAAATCACAGGCATTCTTTTAATAAAATTTCACCCAACACAGATCTTTTTAAAAAGGTGCCCGTGTTTCTTTCCCTAATTAACGTGCCTTCTCTAGCATCTCTTTCGTTACAATTTAACCTTTCCTCGGCTGTCGGTAAAAGCCATCAAAACCCAAAACCCTTTTCATCGAAAATCGGATGAGAGCCCACTTCAGTCAGCACTTCACTCAAAACATCCCCCCACTCTTCAATTTGGACAAATTTCCTTATTAACAATTTGTGTAAGTTTTCACACAACTCAATGAGAAAAGGAGTACGATCAACCTCCCCCCCCCCCGTGCTTTACAGGTTACAATTTTTCCCAGTGATCCTCCTGCATTGTAATGGAGGGGGGGGGGAGTTCTTTGGTGGAGCGATTTGGAGGAGAGGGGTGGAGGAAGTGTTGCCACTTCCAGAATCAATTCGGCAGGCGATACTGATTCATTACCAGCCCAAAATAAGGAAGTCGGGAATAGAGGGAGGGCTCGGCTGATTCAGCTCCTTCGTAGAATTTTAATGCCCCCTTTTTCCTCTCCTTTATCTCCTTAGATGATGAACCCCCGAGTGGGAGCCATTCCGACGATGCGCCTTTCCGAGTTTGCAATTTTTGGCGATGACTTGCGTTTTTGGCATATATTAAGCAAGAAAATCAGAAACGATATGTCGATTTCATTTGTGGTGTAATAGCAAAGGAAACAGTCCTTCTTATAATTAAATTTCAATTCATGATAATTTATGAATTCTTCATTTTTCTTTATTTACTAGTATGGAAATCATAATATGAGAGAATCCCATACTTGTTAAAAAATTGGACCTCACATTGATAAATTTATTTATTTTAGGTCTGAATGAGTCTGAAGGAAATTAGTTTTGAAAGTATACCTTTTGTCGGTCACACCTACCTAATATTTTAAAACAAAAGTGGCAAACTGCATAGAATATGACATGGGGTATTTAGATAGAAAGATTGAATGCGCCTGAAATTTTGATCCTAATCCGTTCTTTGGCAGATCACTTGTTTATTTATTCTTCTATGTGTTTGCCAGCACAGTGGGCGGGCTTGGCTCCAGGTTGAAGGTTACTTTGTCGAAGCCCATTTCCACTATAGATCCATAGCGTATGCTGGATCACGTTAAATCCAATGTCGTAAGTCAAACATCTTTCGATTGGAGTGGTACAGAGATTTGAAGAGGATCTACCAACGCTGAACTCGTCCTTGTCATCTCACTATTGTTCAAAATGAATTAAGAGTCATATGTAAAAATCAAGAAAGGGTTTGAATTTTTCATTCATTTTCAAACTATGAGCATACGCCATGGCAATTTGAAAAAAATATATTCAAAAGAAATTTTTTATCACAAAAAATTATCAATGGGGGGGGGATAAGACAAATAACCTTAGATCACAAACAGTTTTAATATTTTAAAGCTATATAAAGAGCAAATTTATTTTGTATTCATTTGTTTTTATTTATTAATTAGTTGTTTCAGGCTGCCAGCTGATTCACCAGGAATACTCATTTGATTTTAGATAAATCATTTATTTATGCGTGATTACATCGAATTGTCTGACATTAAATCCCTGTTACTATAATTGTCTTAGGTTTGTTCTTTTTATCGTGTTCATGAACCTCTCTAATGACTGTGACTTCCTGAGATTTTGATATTAGGACACTCTGATAGCGTTATAGTGCTATTACAAACATAAGTATTCAGTTCATCTCACTTCTGAATTTTGCTAAATTATATCTTTTTGTCTCATTATTATTAGTATATAAGTAAATGGGTATTAAGCAGAATCCTCCTTTTTTTTAGCTTTTAACAGTAGTAGACTACCATGCGATTAAATATTTGATGGAACAGTGAAGAAGACTGATTAAAATTAAAGGAAACAATTTATTGCGGGAAAGCGCCGGGATACAGTTTTTAAGAAAAAAATCACTCAGAGGGGCACATTTATACGTGCCAAATTTGGTGGTTATAGATATCTGGTTTATAGAACGCCAATACACACACACACGCGCGCGCGTGAACACACAAACACACGCACGCACACACACACATACACACACACACACACACACACACACACACACACACACACACACACA
>JAPMOR010061976.1:15252-37263 GCA_026543865.1 Argiope aurantia | reverse complement strand
ACACACACACACACACACACACACACACACACACACACACACACACACAAACAAACAAACAACCACATTCATCTTTATTATTAGTATATACATAGCTGATACGGATTTTTTCTGCATACTGATGAGCACAAGAAATTTACCATTATCCAACATTGGTTAGTGATGCCATAGATGCATTGGATGCATGGAGGATTTTATTAATCATTCCGTATAAAGACACATTTCTCGTTCTCAGAAATAGGTTATATAAAATCCAACCTATATTCCATTTGGCCTAAACACAGATACTATTAAGTAATTAATAATTCACTTTGAATGAGTGAAAATTGGATGTTGTTTCAACATATTTAAAGCACAGAGCAAAGCCACTATAAGCACAACTAACTGTTATTGTCTTAAGCTGTCTCTTCCTTTCATATATATGAATGTCTGCATCTATCCAATGCCTAATAGATTATTGCTTGGATTTTTTTAATCAAGACTGTTATAGAATTTCAAACTGACTGGATCGTTTCATGTTAAGGAACCATTCAGAAAAGACATTTAGAATTCCATTAAAAGCATTTCAAATTTCTTAAATGTTATGGTATTGCTTATAACCTTGGAATACATCTCAAAGATTTACTTGAAGTCAATTCAGTCTTTAGAAGAATTTTTCAAGAGGATTCGTGCCATTAATAACAGTCTATGTGGACTAAATTTAATTCTAAAGAAAAATATTTCTGGAAGCGTCAGAAAAGCGAAGACTTTGTTCCCCCGTCCCCCCCAAAAAAATAAATAAAGGAAACGGGAAAACCATATCCTTCGATCTTAGATAAAACTCTCTTTTTGTTGAAAATCTGTAAGTTTATGACTAACAGGATATAACAGTTTTGATGTAGGGAGGTTACAGGTTTCGACCTGCATCTTCGAATATTCTTCTGATGGGATTTACGTGAGTTAAATTTGCTATTCTGCTTCATACTTCTTCCATTGATGCAGCGTGGAAATTAGAGGATTGCATTGTTAGATAAAATGTCGTCTTGCCAGAATTTCAAAAGATAAACTGTTCCAAAACAACTCCGTATATAACTTCATATAAATATTTTAGTATTATTAAATTAATTTAACGCACGTTTCAAATTCATTTATATTTTTATACAAAATATCTTTTAATAAATGGCCGCTCAAATCGCTGATTACTGAATGGCCAGTTTCCATAACTTGTTTAATTCTGTACAAATTATGTTGCTGGCGTCCTGGAATAGGGGTAACGCTTCTTCCCCGTAATTTTGGCGCTCTGGGTTGGAGTCCCGGTTTGGGCATAGTTGCTCTTCTTCTGTGTTCTATCTGTGAGGTGTGTGAATGTGTCCTCCCGTAAAAAGGGATTGTGCAAGCGAATGTGACGCATCTTGTCCCTAGTTGGTGCTACTGAAAAAACTAAAGACGCTCACTCGGCTTAAATAGCTGACAGATAATTCTCAGTGGGCTGATAAAGTGACATAAGTCACAACACAACAACAACAAATACTGATGAGAAATAAAACTGAAATTTTGATACAAGAAATACTGGCTGAATTCAGCCATTTAATTTAATGCAGATTATTTAGTTATTGCATTTATATACGCTCCAATAAATAAGCACATTTCAAAAAATACTTTTATTTCTCATTCAAGAAATTCAATTTTTTAAAAATATGGATTTTTCAACTGTCTAAATAATTTTCTTTGGAAGGGGGAGGAGATGTTTTGTTGAATTGTTTTAATTGTCAAAAATTTAGATACTTATGGATGTTATGGATGTTGAAAATTTAGATACTTATGGATTACCTTGCATTTTTACATGCAATTTTATCGCCTTCGAGTATCGTGGTATTAACGTACGTGCCTAAAAATAATAATTATATTCTCTACTAATGCTTATGGGCCATAATCAATATGTTAAAATGTCGAAAACCATCAAATCGTGTGTTCATTCATTTAATGACTATAGCGCATGCTTTGTTAACATCGCGGCTAAAAAATAAAACTGCCCCACCCACTCTCCCCCTAAAAAAGGAATAACTTTCTTAAACCGAATTAATGGAATTAAATGAGTAATACTTTTTTGCAAGCTTAATACTAAATGAAACTTGAACTTTCGTATTTGATATAATTTATCTAATCTTACAGGTTTACGTGAGATCCATAAAAACAGATAAGGATTGAAATGTATATGTTAGGTCTGTATTTAAAACATAAATTAGACTCCACCCCGATAAACTTTGAAGAACGATTGCTGAAAGCAGTCATGGCAAGTCACGTGAGATTAGGAATGGAGCGAAACTCTTTTTTATGTAGCTCAGAAAAGCAGATTCTTAAATAATTAAGAAGTTTAAAAACTACGATTTTAATTCATGATTATTTGAAATTTAATTTAGGGAAAATGCAAAGGCATTTTAAATAAAAAGCCAAAGGCTCAAATTTTCGAATCGCGTTGATTATAAACTGCTCATATTAGAAATAGAAATCAGGTTCACAGAATTCATAAACTTCTGAAGTCATAATTATATGTAGCAATATTTAAATAGTAAAATATGTCAAACAATTTCGAAACTCTTGTTCGAAATATAGCATCAAGATAATGTTTTTTGCTTGATTGCATCAGCCATTGCAATCTATGAGTAACGATTTTTATATTGATATTGAGCAATTAAAAAAAACAATGTATTTATAATCGTTCACTTGTCTTATACGGGATTTTATATATTATTAGTTTCTTTTCTTCCTTACCTTTTTTTTTAAAGTTTTTGTAGAAATATTTACTAATAAATGTTTATTTATTTAAATAACTATTTACAAATGTAACGTTCTAATTATTTTATTGACATTTACAACCGTCTAATAACACATGTTTTTAATGCTCATTCACTTAGTATGTATTTTAACGTTCGTAATCACCGTAGTTTGATGGTGAATCTATAGTTTAACTATCTTTTCAGAGAATTAAACTGTTTATTCATTTTCAAAATGGAATCATAAAAACTCAGTTTCTCATATCTCCATCTATTTGGGTCTTTATGCACTAAAAATAGTTCAGAAAATGATGAAAATTCTAATAAATTATTGAAATTGTCCATGAAAAAAAATATATATTCACTTAATTTATTTATATTTGTTGTTGGTTCATATTGCTATGTTAATTTCTTTTTCAAGAACTATGAATAAAAATAAAGAATGGCGAAATTTCAAGAACTTGCAGATTGCATGGCTCATTTTATTGTTTTTTATAATTATTATTTATTCTTCATGAATAAGTTTTTTTTTCTAATTAAGTTAAGTTTTCTAATTAATTGCATTGTGAATAAAAAATATTTTTGAAGAAAAAATTAGAAGTTTATTTACTATCGAGAAGAATTTGGAGAAGATGAACTCCAGTTCTGCTGCCATTATATGTTGCAAAACGATGAGATACTTTTTAAAAATCTTATTCAAGCTTCAAATCTAAGCTTCAAAATAATTAATTATGTTTAACTAAATTCAGCTTTTTTGTGACATTGAGGACCAAAGTATCGAGTTATGATTTGTATTTTAAAAGCAGTTAAAAATCAATTATCCTGCAATTATTGATGTGAAGTGTGAGTCAAGTGAAGCTCTTTTGATATAGTTTAAAGTTCGGAAAAAATCATTTTATTCATTTCAAAAACTCTTTCTCATCTTAACTTAACAAAAATATGAACTGATCTACCCTAATTATCAAGCACGAGATATTTCACGACCTAAGACTTTTCACAAAATAAATATTTCTCTGATAATTTCCTTTTATGCATATGGGGTAATTAAAAAAGTTATCTGAATTTTCTTATTCTGGCGTTTTTCAATAACAGAGAAAAAAACTTTTAATGGTGAACATAGTATCGCTTCTATCAAACTTATTTATAATGTATTTTACATTGCTATCATATTTTAATTATATATTTTAAAATAGCTCTAAATTTAAAACATAAATTATAATTATTTTGAGAAAATTTTTAAACCTTTCAATCCCGAGAACTTTTAATGATGGCATATATGATTTATTTCCTTATAATTACATACACAGAATAAAATTTCCTTATTTATATAAACCTATGTTTAAAAAATACCCAAAAATAATCTTGTACTAAACAAGCGTAAAGCAATCATTAACTACTATGCACTATTAAAATTATTCTACATTATTAGATCATAATTTTTTTTTATCATATTTCAGTGAATGAAGAAATCTTTTCAATTGCAAATTTATTATTTCTATTTATAAAAAAAAGTGCAAATAAATCATTAGTGGGTTAAAATTTGTACGTAACAAAAATAAATTCAAAAAAATTCATAAATGAAAAAATAAATAAAATTTTTTCTTTCAATAAAATTAATAATAAAACTTCAGTAATCAGAATTATGTCATCTTACAACAGATTTATTTTTAAATAAGCGTCTTAATTCTGTATGTCTTATTGCTTCTTTTGCACGTCGATTCTTTGGCGACAGCCTTTGGCGCAATGAAATGGCGGACGAGATTCGTGTAACCCCTCTTAGAACCTGCATGACCGATCCGTTTTGGCCATCGGACCCTCAGATACCAAGGAAAAGTAGAGAGAGAAAAAAAAATCTGAGGAAAAAGGGAAAGGAAGGGAAGAAAAAAATTGCTGATTACCAACCGTTAAGCTGACAATAGACAATCTATCCCATGAATCATTGCGCCAAAGAGCGGAAGATAATACAAAATGGAAGAAGTGGCCTCGATACTCGTTTTTTTTTCTGTTTTGTTTTGTTTTACTTATTTATTGCTTACACTCTCCCCTTTTATTTCGCTTGAATACCGCGTAATATATATCTGATACAGCAAATTGTTTATTTTTTGGTCTTATCTTCAAGCCGAGAGGTAGGGAAGGCTATTTCTGTGGTCAACATGATGGATGGTCAAGTACTCAGCCATAATTACCGATGATAAATGGAATCAGAGACTGCTTCCAGATATAAGTAATTATCATTAAATGTCCATTGATTTAAAAATCTCATCAGATATCACTAACTATTCAAGCTCACAAGACAACATGGTAGATACAACTTCATGAGAGAAAAAATTTAACAGTGAAGCTAAAAAAGAAAACTATATCAATCTAGATTCTTAAATGTAGATTATTGTTATTAACCTTTTAGAGACGTCTAGAAAGCATGCAATCCTTCAGATGTTGATTCTCATTCTTAGAAGGTTATCAAATAACAGCTGTTGTAAATTTAAGGAATTCTTTAAAAATTTGGCTCAGATTAAATCACTTAACTGCAGGAACTCAACATTTATATGAAAATGTAAGAGTGAAAAATGTCACTTATATTCGAGGTACCATCGTATGCAGATAGTTTTTCAGTAAGTTGCTACAATGCATTTTGAAGGAAAAAAAAATCGTAAAAATTCTACCTTCTAGTGCGAAACATTCATAACAACATGATAAATTTAATAGATTCGTGTAATTTGATTGCATAGAATACAATTGCCATTGTATTCTATGCATGACAATATTTACATCACTTCATTTATAGATAGAATACCTGCCTAAAATTCTTACCAAATGAATAAAAAAATTGATTTGAATTCCATTAAAATATATAATCGTTCACCGTCGTCTGTAATGCTGAACAACAAATATCTCCCGCTCATTTGAACACCGTCATTATCGAAAGCGCAAAATTCTATTTCTGTTTTGGCGTCAAGAGAATGGAGCAGGTATTTTAAATGCCTAAATGAGCTGATTTATCATATTTAAATAATACTACCGTGAATAAAAACTAGCTATGGGAACAAACCTTGTCAATATATTTAATATGTTATGCAGGATTGTAGCAAACAGCAATGAGCTAAGATATGCAATTTTAAGCTCAGTCAACATATTCTCATTTCACCCTCACTGAGGAGGGGGGGGGGGCTTAAATATAAGATTGAGAGATTTCCGGTATAGTGGTTGGTTCTCGACACCTGGGTGGTTAATAGAAATAGTGCGTGGTAAGATGCGTTTTGCAAATGACAGACGTGCTTCCCACGTGAAGGGTTGTAGCGTTAGTGATGGGACTTAGGATTCAGCCTCAGTTCCGACAATGCTTTCACGGTGGTCCAGTCATTCAAATTATTTGTGTATCTCACAGTGGGTCAGAGTAGTCAATGCGTGATATTCTCAATTCAAGATCAGTAATTCCTTTCAACATTTTTTAATTCCATATTTGGCAATGCTTTATTTGTCTTAAAGGATTACAATTTCTTTCAATATGATTTTAGTGATTAGTTTCGATTTAAATAAATATTATGTATAGAGAAGACCATATTGTCAGAAAACCAATATTAGAGAAAGAGAGAATTCCCCGATAGACGGAAAAATTAAGCGAAATGACATTTAATCAGATCTGTGATAATAACCGGAGAGCAACTCATCTAAAGGATACATCTTCTAGTTAGAATAATAAAAAGCATGTTTACAAATTTTACTTAAAACTTAATATCGAAAAATTTATTTAAATAAGATAAATACATGTTACTTCAAAACAGAACGTTGATATGATTAAATTAAGCTCCCCGAAAGATGGCATCTGTCGGCATCTAAGAAAATACTACCAACAAAATCTATTGGATATAATTATATTGCTTTTTTATGAAACTCTCATATATTTTATTATGAAAACCATGCACTGTTTACTTTCTTATCATTATACATATTGCCATAATTTTATTGGACAAGTTGAACTATAAAATGAGCGATAATTGCTGAAAATGTGATCACTATTTAAATAATAGTGACTGTATAGCCATATTTAACAAATGCATCCATGACATGGATCATTTCTAGCGGAAGATGATTGTCATATTAATGCAGAATGCTTCAACAACTGATTTTGCTTTTACAATTCCTAAACTTTTTATTTTAAAATTAAGAAAATAAAATACTGAAAAAAATTTATCTAGTTATCTAGTAAAAAATGTATCTAGAAAGAAAAGTTAGAAATAAAATCAAGAAGAAAAAGAACAGAACTAAAAAAAATGACGAGAACTTATGCTAAGTGTTTATAATATTGTCAAGTAGATACTTTAGTATAGAACTCAATAACACACACAAGAGGTAGAGCTAAACCAATTTATTAGCTGAACTCAGAACCGAGAATTGAGAGAATACAGTAATTGACAAATCTTCTGCTTTTATTCAAGCAGAGAAAGTTCCAGAATACTCTTCTGGAGACAGTAAGAAAAGTCCAGAACACTTGTCTGGTAAACTAATGTCCAGTATCTTCTGGAAATAAAGGAAAACATAAAATTAAGTATGTACATATACTATTAATCGCATTGTCTCCAGCGGGATTCGAACCCAGGTTACTTAATCATGAGACAAGTGCCATGACCATTCGGCCATGGAGATTCGACTGCCTTTTTTTCAATGCGGCAATATATATTTATTTCTCAAAAAAAAATAAGGTCATAAATTATCTCTGAAATTTCTAAATGCCTCAAAAAATCCACTAACTTTAACACGGAATTGAAAGCAGAAACTTAAATTCACCTAGTTAATATACTTATTGCTAAACCATCCGAATTAGCTTTGCGGAATGCTAGAAAGCTTGTATTTAATTATATTTCATAAGATTTAACACCTTTTCTGATATTCAAATATATCATAATTAGTATTCTGATAATCATAAAAATAAATTATGCAAGAAATACAAAGGATGTCAAGAAGTTCAATCGAGGATTTTCTTAGGGAAAACATTCAATAATCTTACCTGTAAAAATAAATTATCTTTTTTCTTCTATTCAATAATTTTTGAACATTCAATTTATTCGTTACTGAATCAGATTTTGAATTATTGATTCACAAAATAATAAAACATGTTACTGGAGCGAAAACTGTTCTTCTTAAATCTGTTAAAAATTACCTCCGATTCAGAAATTATTTTAGAGTCAATACGTTGTGTAAACATTTCTATAACTATAGAACTGTTGCCACATCCAGTTCAAACAAAAATTTCTTTCCGATTCACGGAGCCAAAGACGACATTCTTTAAGTTAAAAGACAAAAATATAAAATCGTTTGCATTCTATTTCAGATTCGAATATTTTAATTAACAGTTCAGAAGTTTCGTCTTTATTTTCTGCAAACTTTTATTCCTCTAACTTCTCAGTTTGCTTAATTTATTTTTCTGCATTTGTTTCCTTTCATTTGAAACTTAAAAATAAAAGAAAATGGAATCTTAAAGTATTCGGCTTTGAATATTCGAATAAGAGGTAAAGTGAATTCTTTCAATTTCGCTCAAATACAATATGAATTTTGGAATATATAATAAATATCTTTTTATTTTATGTTTATAATTTGAATTGATTGTGATGGTATGGAATTTCAGTTAATATTTCTAAAAATACACAATCAATTTTCTTCAGGTTGGTTTCTGAAAAATTGCATTAATGTATCTTCAAGTAATGTAAATCATTATATTTTAAGATTACTAATTTTGTAAATAATGCATAAATACATCATTTAGATTAAAATTTTCACATATGCGATATTTTATCATAATTTTGATTCTTCACAGAAATGAGTTTAATCATAAATATAACAGATATAGTGGCTCCCAAAAGTGTTCGTACACTAAAGAAATTTGCAGAAATTGTGTTCTATACTTCTTAATAAAGCATTTTATTAGTTGGTTTTTTTCAATTAGCATCTTTAAATAGTTGTTAATAAAACTGAACAAATATTTTTATAAAAAATCAAGTAGTATTGTTCTAAAAAATAAATAAATAAATAAATGTCACAAAATTAGAGCACAAAAGTCTTCGTACATCCAATCATTATTTATTTAAATTCATCATAAAAATATCTTTTGTGGCTTATTTTTCTTCTAATTGAAAAATACACTAAAATCGTTTGATTTCAGTATTTAATATCATAATTATTTATTCTATTTACTTTATTCTTAGATATGACGCGCATTCGTAAAGAAACGAGTTTAGACGTACGAAAATTAATTATATTTCATTTTAAAGCTGGTAAATCAATTAGAGGCATTGCAACTATAACTAATATACCTCATTCAACGGTTCAAAGCATAATAAAACGTTACAGAGAGGGAAAAAGGATTACAAACAAGCTTCGTAATGGTCGCCCTCAAATTCTGTCAGCTAGAAGTCAAAGAAATATTGTAAGTTAATTTCTAAAAAATCCACGTCTGAGTGCAATAAAGTTTATTTCACAATATAATGAATCAAATGGAACTTCTATTTCCCGTGAAACTATTCGTAGAATTCTTCGAAATGCTGGTATGCATGGCCGCTCTGCACAAAGAAAATTCTTTGCAAGTCAGAAGAACAGAATTGTTAGGCTTAAATTTGCCAAATCTATGATAAACCAGCCAGAGAGCTATTGGAATCGTGCCTTTTTTGCAGATGAAAGTAAGTTTAACATCTTTGGGTCGGATGGGAGAATCATTGTATGGAGGGGAAAAAAAAACAAAAAAAAACGAAGAACTTAATCCCAAAAATTTAGTTGGAACAGTAAAATATGGCGGTGGAGGTGTCATGGTTTGGGGGTGTATGTCAGCAGCTGGAGTAGGCAATTTAGTATTCATTGATGGTATAATGGATCATAGAGTTTATATAAATATTCTCAATAATAATTTAAAAGTGTCAGCACAAAAATTGGGCATTTTAAATAACTTTGTGTATTACCAAGACAACGATCCTAAGCACACGGCCATGAATCGTCTTTTTTGCCTCTATCATTGTCCTCAAACCCTGAAAACACTAGCTCAATCACCGGATTTAAACCCTATAGAACATATTTGGAAAGAATTAGAGGTGCGAATAAGAAGTCACGACATTAAATAGAAAATTCAACTGGAAGCAGTAATGATCGAAGAATGGAACAAGATCGGTGCAGAAGTAACTGACCATTTTGTTAAATCTATGCCCAAACGTTTAAAAGCTGTTATAAAGAATAAAGGATATCCTACTAAATACTAAACATTTATAAAAATTTAGAAAATTTCATATTTAGTGATGTTTTTTTAAAGTGTATGATCACTTTTGTGTCCTATTTTTGTGCAATTTTATTTATTGCCATTTTTAAAATAAATAATTTGCATCGTAATTAAAATTTATTTTTCTCTGCTTTATTAAGAACTGTAAAAATATGCTATGAAAAAATTTTCATGTAAAAATAAGAATATATTATGGTAAATAATGCGGTTTTTAATTGATTCTTGTTGGTGTACGAACACTTTTGGGAGCCACTGTATGTATATTTGAAAAGTCGGATTCGTAATTAATTAAGTTATTTTTGAAATTCTAGCTCATAAATAATCAGTTCATTGTGTGAATATAAATATTTATATGAAACGAAATGTATAACTTTGTGCAAATTTTAAAATGTTAATCATATAAGATTACAGTAAACGAAATTAACTGTAAATTCATTCAAAATTATAAAAAACAAAACAAATTGGGCATATAAATCATTAAAAGACATAATATTCTGACGAATAAATATTCTATTTCTCTAGGAATTAAAGAAAATTAATTTAAAAGTCTGTAAGTTTTTATGAAGAATCTAAAATATTTCTAAACATAAATAAGAAATTAGTGTTTCACTGAAAAAGTCTCATTTCTGTAAATGATTTCAGTTTAGAAAAGATGCAAGTAAAAAAGCTAAAGTTTTAATAATTCACTCAGCTTCATTCCTACTGTTCCGTGAAAAATTCTAGAGAGAAAATTAATTAGTAATAATTTATTACATATAAACCGCATATTACATATAAACCGCATTACATAACCGCATTTCATTGCTCAATATTTAGATTCATATATTTAGTATGTAAATAGACTTAACGTACCAAAAATATCTTATTTATTTTAAAACGTTACTATAACAACCATATAATTTTGTGCTTTATGCTCTTTTAAGTTTTCTGGCCGAACTATGAAGTGTATTCCTATTTTTTAAAAGCTCGGATTTCAAAAAGGGTAAATTGAATCAATCTTTAGATTCATATAATTTATTTAAGCAGAGTTAATGTATAAAAATATATTTGCATTTCTTAAAACGTTACTATGTTTCACTTTTTATAATGTTATAATAATGTTTAATGTTTCACTTTTTGCCTTCTAACTTTTTGACCGAACTATGAAACATGTCACGACTTTAAAAAATCTTGGATTTCAAATAGAAATAATCTTTAGATTCATATATTTTATATAAATAGGCTTAGCGTATAAGAATATGTTTGAACTTATTAAAATGCTACTTTGACAACCATATAATGTTCCACTTTATGTCTTTTAATTTTTTGACCAAACTTTGAAACGTATACCTTTTTTTTAAATCTCGGATTTCAAATAGCATTATATCGAATCAATCTTTAGATTCATATATTTTATACTAGCCGTCTTTTTTGACCAGCCGGTTCGCCAATCTTAATGTTCGTTAAAATTTTAATAATTAAATATTTTACACAATTTCTACTTTAATAGCTTCTTCATCAAAATATTTTAAAACTTCAAATTTGGATAGTCATATAATTCATTCATAATATTATAAACGCCTTCAGTCTTAACGTAATATGCATCTCTCTAATTTTCTGTTAGCTCCCGTAGAATATATACTTTAAATTAAAGTGGAAAGGATTAATCTGCAATTAATATAATAATATTTTTACTGAAACAAAGTAATATGATTACTGAAAACAGTCACTGAGCGTTTAAACCTTATGGGAACTAAAGAATATATTTCTTAATTTATGTAATATTTCAAGAATTTGTCAACAAAATTTTCTCAGATTCTTCATGACCATATCGATTAATTAACAACGTTTAATTGTAAATGCATCAAACACTAAGAAAATAAAACGAATCGTTTAAAATAATCGGTTGAAAACAGGTTAAAAAAACTACTTAAAAAACGATGTACTTAAAACTATAAGCATATACAAAAAATATATATCTAACATAAATACAATTTAATTACAAAAGAGGCAACTAACCTAAAAATAATTTAAATCAATTCCGCATCCGTTGATAATGGTTGTCATGTCAACAATCAGAACAGAATGCGCATGCGTGAATTTTCAACGCCAGTACGGTAAAGCAAATGAATGAATTTTTCTACGCCAGTTGGGGTAACGCTATGTATATTAGAAATTTTTAATTTCCTTTATTCTATTTTATTTTAATTCAAAAGTACTTCAGAATGAATCTGAAAGATCGATTAATTAACAATGTTTAATTTCAAATGCATCAAACATTAAGAAAATAAATAGAATCGTTTGAAAGAAGCAGCCGAAAAATCTTAAGCTTAACCGTATTAGCTTGGGAAAAAAACTGAAGCCTTACTCATTTGGCAGTGGTGGAAATGAAAAGATTCTTTTGGCGTGAAAGTTAGTTTTTAATTAATAATTAAAATTCTAATTAAAAATTCAAAAAAGGGACATCAGGTGCACATTCCCAACCTCCAAGATATACATGTTCCAAATTTGGTAGCTGTACGTCAAACGGTCTGACTTGTAGAGCGCCAACACACACACACACACACACACTCATTAAGCTTTATATAAGTATAGATAAACAGATTTAACATACAAAAATTTATTTGAATTTATTAAAACGTTGCTATGACAACCATATAATGTTGCGCTTTAAACCGTTTTAATTTTTTTGGTCAAACTATGAAGCGTGTTCTTACTTTAAAAATCTCGGATTTCAAATAGCGTTAAATCGAATCAATTTTTAGATTAATTTATTTTACATAAGCAAAGTTATTGTATAAAAATATATTTGAACTTACTAAAAAGTTGCTATGACAACCTAATAATGTTCCGCTTCCTGCTCTTTTAACTTTTTGGCCGAACTATGAAACGTATATCTTTTTTAAAAATCTCGGATTACAAATGGCGTTAAATCGAAACCGTTGCAATTCAGAAAATTCTTTTTCTCAGAGCAATTACTTTGTTCAGAATGTTCTTTTCAATGCGAAATCAAGTGGTAAAAAACGACTCTGGCGAATCCTAATACCTCAATTACTCCCCGTCAACCAATATTCGCCTTCTTTTGGAGAAAACTGACTGTATAGAATCGCCCGCAGCCAATAACTTACAAAAACGAGGCTACCAAACCTGACATGTTTAGCTCATTTTTTCTCCTCCTAACCCCTTTTGTGAAACTTCCCGGCAGACTATTGCCTTCCGCAGCGAAGCCTGTTTTACAGTCAGGGGAGGTTTATGCTTCCTTATCGTCTCGAGATTACCCCAGATATCCGCTGTTGGGGGTTTAGGGAGGTTTTATTAACTGAGACCGCCAACCATTTATCCACCCGGGGATTGGTGGCGCCTAATTTCTCCATGTCGCCACGGCGCCGATTCTGGGTTGAACCGATGGATCAGTTTCATTTTACACTCTTGACTTCAGTAATTACATTGCAACGAGACTTTTTCTCTGTCTACCAATTCATTTTCCCTTTCGTTTGCTTTTTTCCCCCTTTCCCTCCCCAAAATCCTATTTATTTTTTCCCTTTTCCATGTGGACACTGGGAAATGGGCTAAACTATTAAATCGGCGCGTTCATCTTAAATAGTTGTATTTTTTTTTTCTTGGGGTCTAATACAGGATCTTTTCTTTTTTCTTTGAAGAAATTGGAAATAACAAAAATATCAAGTCCAATCTCAGTTTCTTTCAGCAATTTTGATCCTTTAGTTTTCTTTCTCGATTTGCAATAAACTTTGAAATTTGTATTTTATGTCGCTGCATGAATGGTTGGCTACATTTGAAATCTCTCTATAGATTAGATTCTTTATCTGAATTTCATCTTGTAAAAAAGTATTAAAAAAACCTTTTTTTTTTGTTGTTGCTATGCGAGTACGTATGATAGCAAGACAACAGGCTGGATTGGTATGGTGCCATAGACTTGGCAGTGGTATCATTATATCGTAGGTTCGATGCTACATTTATCCTTGGATATATGATCTTGGTATGCAATGAATTTGGATATACTTCAAAGGTTTTTGCTCTTCAAATTTGAAATATAGGAATTTCACTTCACCTGACTGGAATAAATATAAGACATCTAAACTGAAATTGATTAAGATGTCCCAAATCCTCAATTGAAATTTTGAAATGAGATGTTAACCTAAAATTATTCTGAAATGATGGAAAAGAAAATTATTTAATTAAGGTTTATCGTCTTCAAAAATAGTTCAGTGTGCACATTTGCTTTATATTTTGAAGTCAAAAGTTATTCTTCATGTTTAGCATAATTGATATTCATAAATATTTATCACTTCTTTTAAACTTCTGTAGTATAGATGACGAGAATTTTCATTAATCATAAACACATGTTAATAAATTATAACTTCATGCAAAAATCCGGTAAAAGTTTTAATTTAAACAGCTTTTATTCATCTTGCATTTAAACAAGAATTTATATCTTGCCTCTAAAAAATTTCTAGAGCTTTAAAATTTTGCAAGAGCATCAGGAAATTATGGTAGAGAAATGGATATCAATATTCTTTGAAATTTCGCGAAAAACTCTTTTATCATTAGAATCATGTTGCAGACATATGATCCAACTAAAAGCAGCTATAAGGTCAAACATTTAAATTTAAAATAATAGTCTATATATTTTAAGCATTGATTAAACGGTCCCGAAATCATTGTGAAAATATATAAAAGCCTTCTGTGTTCGAACAAGATATTTGCAGTAATCTTTGAAAATTCACTCTCATTTTCCCCTTTTGTGAAAACATGAACTTTTATATAGCATCTTTCACACTTCTGATTCTCAAAAGACCAAAATCAACCTCCAATATTGGTGATAACGGAAGTATTAAAAAATTTCTCAACAATCTTCAAATTTACATAAAAATAGATCTTTATTGTTTTCTAAATACAGAATCTACACTATAAAAGAAGTGATTAAAACTAACAATAAAGTGTCTGTTGATTCTTAGAAGATTAGAAATTTATTGTCCATATTGAAATCAAAAATTTTCATGAAGGAAATTATGAGATTTCTCATCATCTGTTTCAACCTTTAGACTCTTAAAACTCATGAATTTTTCCTGCTTTCTTAAATCAGATTTCAACATATTCAAGAATCAAACAAATAAAGGAAAACATAGCTTGAAGCAAAAAACGAAAAAAAAATAACAATGACTTTTGAAAAAAAAAAAATCATACTTAGTTTTATTGCAAACAAATATTCGAAGCAACGGCAAAATCTTTCTCCATGAAAAGAAACCAGAAAAGAGTAATTACTTATTCGTAGACGCATCCCATTTTTCTTCTGCGAGCAGACTCGAGCCTTTCAATTATCAATATGTTCACAAGTCTTCTTTTAACAAAAGGAAAACTCAACGGCGGCAAACAGCAAAAGCATACTCACACAATCACTGGTGCTCGTATCACCTTGGAAAACTAAAGAGTACGCCGATACAAAGCGAAAATGTTATTTACATTGAAACTACGAACAAAGAGACGAAAATCCATGGCTGTAAAATTAGCGTTACAGAAATTTCGCGAATAAGGTGTCAAAATTCTACGATAGCTCTGTTCCTTTGCCTTTAGCATTTCAATCGGTATTGTTCTGTGTCTTGTTCAAATACGAGATTTAAAGCTTTGGGGATTGCATTCAGAAGCAAATAGACTCTCTTTTTTTATTTCTCTCGCTCGAATTGACGGTGTTTTTTTCGTCTCTCTCTCTTAGCCTCTATCCTCCCTTTGAAATCTCAGTAGTTGAAAAGGGGGACTATTTTTCTGTTCTATTGTAACCATTCATATTCGTAGGATTTGTAAACAAAAGAAATGTGCAGCTCTCGGTGCGGATTAACATGTTAACAAATCTTCGCGACTACATCGGTATGGAGAATCGCTTTCCTGCAGTAATGAGATTGAGGTCTCGGCGAACGGATATTTTTAAAGTTTATCTTCCGCTCTCAGAATGTTTGCATTCGAATTCTCCTCGTATATTTAGAACGTTTATTCTAATTCTACAATTGCCAGATACACTTTGCATTCTTTTTCCTGTCGTGCAGACGATTTGCAAACCCCACCAGGGGATTACGGAAATTATACAGTGGGAAGCTTTGAGGCTTAACCTATTGCTGAAAGACGGTTTTCCCTATAGAAAAATCTTTTTATACTAGGGTATATGTGAAAAAAATGGGAAGTAGATTTAAAGATTGCAGTAGATTAAAGGCGTATTGCAGATTTGCTCTCTGAACACCAGAGAATTGAATGTAGTTTTCCACTTTTTTTTGCTAGGTTACAATTGCAGTTATTGTCTCGATCTAGGCAAATAATTCAAGAGACAGAGCAAAAAAGTTTTCTAATAATATATAGTTAATATATTTTATTCTTTTGTTCCTTTGAGATTAAGTAATAAATTAACAATTGTACTTTGAAAGTATTCTAGTTGATTCAGACAGAAACTTTGTTGCATTTTTGTTTAAGAAATGTTTAGCAACATGTGGAAATACAATGACTCGAATTTGTTTTGGGACATTTGTGTTTTTGAAATTTATTAAAAAAAATATTGTCTAGATATTAAAGGATTTACTTTAACTTTTTTTCAAATAATCTTTATTTTGTCTGAAATAAAAACTGAATATCATAATTCAGTATCTGTTTTTGGAAAAAAAAATTCGTTTATCTAAAAAGTGTTAAAACAATTCTCGTATAAGTAATTGCACCTTCTGAACAGCCAGCTAATGTAAACAAAAGTTTATATACAATCAAGCATTTGAATGCTTTGTTGGTTATCTTTTAGTTGAATTTTCAAATAAGTATTTTCAGAAAAGTATATGGCTTTTATATTTATGTTTTTGGTAGCTGTAACTCTACTTGATATTTGTTGCGTTCTCCTAGAGGGCTTTGGGGTTTATGTCGATTTCTGATTTTCGGTATCGGCAAGTGTCGCATGTGTCTTTCTGCTTGGTGAGTTTGCTTTGGGTGACGTCATCTAGTACACCTATTTGACCTTTGGATTGACCCGGGTTTATCTTACACTTTTTGTTTGTTTTGAAACTGATTCAACTATCCTGTGTGCGTGTGTGTGTGAATGTTCGATTTTGTTCCATTATTTTGTTAATATTGCTTTCAGATGTTCTTCAAATATCATGTTTTCTTGTTCGTTTCTCCAATTCACATCATACATTTTCAATCGGATATGAATCCAGAGAATGTGATGGAATTTTGACAACTTTGGGGCATTTGTACAGCAGCTATAAGCGAAATTTAGTGCTGTATTTTTGGAATCATTATAGTTTTATTATTTTAATGTGTTTTGAATTCCAAATTTCTGGGCACAGTTTTAATTAAAATTCCACTTTGAAATGGTCATAAAGGGAAAACTAGTGGACCAAATATTATCAAACATGGTAATAGTTTTCACCATTGGGGAAATGGCGCTGTATGCAATATTGTTAAGCAAAATAGGACATGAACACCTCAGTTTAAAATGTGTTTAATCGTTTCTGAAACAGGTTACAAAGCATGTTCAATGTGTGTTACCTCAAAAGCACTGTTTATGGTGACAATCTAACTAGTTTTTGAACTTTTTTTCGGCAGAAGGGAAATTCTCATGACTTTGTTTAAATTATTATTAAGTTGGACAGCATTTGGTCCAGTAGTTTTCCTTTTATGACCATTTCAAATTGGAACTTTAATTACAACCACTCTGTACTTATTGATCCATATTATTTCCAATTAAAGTAAATTTTCCATATCGGAAGTTACAAAACATCCCTAAACCATGAAATGAAATAGCTAAATGAAGTTAAATAACTGCACTTTCTGTTAAAAACAGAATTTTATTTTACCTAAATGAGATAAGCTTCTTCATTTCGTTTACAAATTATTATCGAATGAATATTCTATTTCAATATAAAAATTGAAATCTTTAGCTACTGCAGATGTTTCAAAATTTCAATTTATGAATGAAAGAAAGTGCATATTTACAAAATATAAGCTTGAATAATTCATTATATTTTCTCCCTGTCTAAATCTCATTAATGATGTGTTATGCTCACGATCTGTCGGAAAGTAATGAAAATGATACCAGAAACTAACATCTCAAGCTCCTAATTCCCATTTTACATTAAATTCACAATATTTGGATAATTATGAGTTGCATAAAATTTAATGTGTGCAAGTGCATTTTGATGCTACAAGTACGATGGGATTTCAATGTTTAAAGAAACGATAAGAACTAGACTTCATACGCTTGAAATAATAGTCATTTAGGAACCACACCTCCATCTGTTTTTCATTCTAAGTTGCGCTATAAGAACTCTTTTGAAAAATGTGATATTGATTCCACTCGAAATTTAACATTTTGTCAAGAAGCAATTTTTTAGTGAGTTTTTAACCTCTTAGAATTATTTTGGGGATATAACTTGAAATCTATCGTTCAATTATAGCAAATTTCAAAATAATTTTTCATAATTAGTCTCTATATCTCTGCGTATGATATTTCGGATTATTCATGCATTACTTACAATTTCATAAAAAATAGAAATACATATTTAGATATAAGAAAGTTACAAGAGATTTTAATAATAGTAGATATTGAAATGAAAATAATTGTTTATAAGTTTGCATAATATATACACAGTATAAAAACTAAAAACAATTCATAATTAATAGAGATGAAAAATTAATAATTAATAGAGATATATATTAATTTGTCTTCTCAGACTATAAAAAATGTATTATTTTGGATTTTTTTGCTATCAAAATATTAAAAAAGAATGTGTATATATAAAATTTATACACTTTTTATTTACATATGTAAATTTGAAATTTATGCTAAAAATAATTCCTTTTTATTAACTGTACTTTTGAAACATTTGTATCTGTAAAAAAGCAGAATTGTTTTTGTCACCTTTCCATCACAAAAACAGTTTACCTGTAGCTGTTGTCGAAGCAATGAAACCCATTTTTAAGGATTTGTCTCATCCTGACTTGCTTAAAAAATATCCTTATGGAAAAACTCAAAATCCAAATGAGAGCGTGAATAAAGAAACCTTTTGTCCATATAGAAGTTCTTTCTCTGGGAACATATGATGTCATATGTTCATTCAATATTGGAAACAGCACCAACTCTAAATTTAAAAAAAAATGAACATAGAGCCTGGTTATTATACGGTCGAGACTATGAAACGCTTTGACGATAGGAGACTGTCTTAAGCAAAATATGCCAATTTAATGAAAACAAAAGAGGTTAGGAAAAATAAAAGATTAAAAAGAAAGAGAGAAGAGGATGATATTAATAATAATGTGGAGTATGGTGCTTTAGAAATTTAATGGGCAAGTAATTTTACATTAAAATGCCTTTTCCTCAAAACGTTAGTTTTTCATGCTCGATGTACCTTTTCTCAGAAACTACTGCATATATGTATGTAATTTTTTCATGAAATGTGTATTGTGTGTGCTAGTATATTTTAAATGTAGCTTTTTAAAAAAAAACTCAAAACTTTAATTTTTATAAATTTTTTATGTCAAAATAGGGTAAAATTTTGCTATGTCAACTTAGAAAATTTATAACTTTATAAAAAATCAAAAAATTAACAAAAGCTACATTTAAAATAATAAGAATGGTATACTTTACTTGTATAAAAAATTTCAAATGTGTATCTATGATGGAGTTTGAAAAAAGATACATCGAAAAGGTCCAATTTAACATTATCGGTATAGAGGGTTCCAACTCCACTTAAGTAAAAATTAAATGTCTGGCCAAAACAAAATTTAACAGGGGGAAAAAATACAAAATATAAGATAGATCATTCATAATTATATGGTGAATCATTCATAATTATATGGTGAATCATTCACATTATATATAGCATGGAATTTAAATTTTGATGATCCATTAGGTTTATTGTTCCATTTCAAATCCAGAGAAAGTTGTTTTGTTCCTTGCTAATGAACATTCCTATGCTTGTATAGCTTTTATATATTTTTTGAAAAAGGAATAGAAATTTCAGATTTTGTGATCCTAATTCACATTATATTATTTTGTAAGCCTTGTCCGTGTGCCTGTTCAGTAAAGTTCACTCAATGACCCAAAAATTTGAATGCAGAAGTCGTAAAAATATCCAATTCATCTGCATATTTGATGAGTTTAGAAGTTGAGGCATCAAATCATTGCAACGTTGTGTGTCCTAGAAATGCTGTTACAAAATTTAGATATTATTAAAAAAAAATGTTTTTCGTATATATAATAAAAACCAATCAACTCCAAACACATACACAAAAAACATAAAACTTATAGAACAATGAAGAAATAGCCAAATAATTATAGAAATAAATACAGAAGTTTAACTTTATAAACAAAATATATAATTCGACCTTATAATTTCATCTTATAATTTAAATTATAGGTGGAGTTACTTCAAACAAGAAAGTCTGTAAAAAAATATTCATCCCGGAAAAATTGGCTATCTAATACTTTGAAAACAACCGAAAAATATATGAATAAATACATTCGAAAGAATGAAAACTATGTCATAATATTTGATTATAATTATTGGAAACTTATAATTTAAAAAAGCCATTTATAAAAAGTTTAATTATTTATTCATTGTGATATTTTTTTCTGATTGGAGTTGAGGGCTTTGAAAACTACAAGACAAAAGAGAAGCAAAATTGCATTGTCCCATTTAAAACTTTAACTTAAATTTTAATTTTCATTGAAATATTTGCAAAAGCATCCTTATTTATTACATTATGCATTGCTTTAAAACATATTAATTTTGAGTTTAAAGATGTCAAAAAAGAAATTCTTTAAACAAGGTATGATTTTTTCGCACTCCATAATTCTTTCGATATGTGTTCGCAATATTTTTTTTATAATACTGCACCATTATTTCAGTTACTCTACGCACCTTAAACAGGGCTGAAGATTTATTTGATATTATTTCTCTTAATAACTTCTAAAAAAAATTGCGAAAGCCTGTTCTCTGCACACTTAACAGCTCCGCCAACTTAAGCTAAAGTAATCCAATCCTGATTCTAGATTTTCGATTTGTGAGAGAGGGGGGGGGGGGGGTCTATTCCTCACATGAGCCGCTGCCAGCCTTTCCCACAGACTTATATATAGATCCCAGCTAGCAGAGCTGGACATGTCTTTTTTGTTATAGTCCAACTGTAGGATTAGACAAAAAGAGGATGTTTTTCTACTGCTAAATTTCCAGAGGCGTCTCTTATTTTGTTTTTGCGTTCCACTCCAGGGTGCGTCCGGGAGATTTTCTGTCCTCTAAGTGGATGGCAGCCCACAAAAGTCTCACTGATCTCCCAAAATCAGTGCTTCTGCCGCTGACAAGAGAAGAAACCTAAATCCCCTGGAGTCCAAAGCCGCTGCGCCTAAGTGATTAAAGAGTACTTTGTGTAGAGTCGAAAAACTACTACTGAAAACAACATCTGTGTCCGACGTGTTGTATTTACCCACGGAAAATCCGCACTGCAGAAAAAAAAGTACCATCCTTCCACCCCCCCTGTCCACCCCCATCTCTCCTGTGACATTCACTTACTCATTCACTTGCCTTTGTGCCTGGAAAAGAAGGGTATCTTTTTTTGTTTTGTTTTGTTTTGTTTCGTCCTCTTTTTGAGGAAAGAATCTCTCTTTTCTGCCATTTTTTAAGCTGATCATGTGATTATTGGGTCATTTCGAGAGAAAATTAAGTCCTCGTATGTCCCGAAATGAATTATGGTAAGTAGATTAATTATAAGTAAAGATGAACGAAGCTGCGTGTCTCTTATGAATACTAGAGGTGGAAGGGAGGTTGCTGTTGTTGATCAGCTTGTTTTCTTTTTAAAGTCGACTTGCATTTCTAAGAATTGACCACAGGAAAGTAATCAATAGAGCTTGTGTTTCCTATGAAGGTGGTTTCTTAGTGCAATAAAATTGAAATGTTTTTAAGATAAGCAAAGATAATTTCCATTAAAAAATTATTTGTCTTATCTAAAAAAATCTAGACTCATTGATTCAAAATATTG
>JAPMOR010061972.1:42291-58206 GCA_026543865.1 Argiope aurantia | reverse complement strand
GATTAAGTCTTAAAAATACAAGTGTATACTTTTGCCCAAATCCAGAATTATCCTCTTACTGTAAGTATACGAGATGTTATGACTAGATATTGCTTAGGAGCGGCATACAGAAGTCACCTTACACTGATGATTTTTCAATCCAGTTCAGAGATGTTGTCTTTCATAATATCGTGCAATTATACTGGAGTGGCGTCACTAGCTGCCTTTTATGTTCCTCCCTTTTTATTCAGAACAGCAGATGTTAATCTTTATTTAAAGAGAACAGTGCGGAATTTTTGAAGTTTTTTTTCGCTTTCAAGTCGCGAACTTTCATATTCATACGTACGTAACATGGATACGTAAGTATGAAATTCCCTGATACTGTATTTCATTCATCTTAACATATATTTTTTCAGTATGTAAAAATGGAAGTACGTTAATTTAAACCAAATTTTCATAACTATATGGATAATTCTACGATCTAGGAGTATTATTGAGATGAGTTTTGGGCTAAATCTGAAAAATTATATAATTTCTCTGCAATCCTCTGTTCAAAGAAAAGATTGAAATTTTATCAAAAATAGAAAATTGTGTGTAAGACATTGCATTAGTTAATTCATTCTATAAAAAATTGTGATTTTATTTGTCAGTATTTTGCAGAACTCTTTTGTGAATATTTTGTATAATTTAATTTTTTTATAATGAATTGGAGGACATTTTTGGAAAGTTTTTATTTATTTATAGAAGTTTGCATATTTATATAAATTGTATTGATTCATTTTTTTACTTTTGTGTCAAGTTTAAATAACTAGCATTTTTGAAAATAAAAATGTTGTATAAAAATAGTAATCCTAGTAGTATGAAAAAAGTAAGTAATAATTATTATAGATTAATATTTCTGTAACTTAAGTACAGTAAATAGCAAAAGCAAAGGTGTATTAAGATTATAGAGATTAATTCATGTTTTTTTTTTTTTTTTTTTTTGCGGCTTGCAGTTTATCACTAATGATTTTGTTAGCCGTGCAGTTTACGTCCTTAACCCGACTTGTCATGCTTTACTTTATTTCTTTTATCGACAAATACTTTTTTGTTACCAGTTTTAATTTTATATTAACGCCCAGACTTTCTTTTTATATACCGGTTTATGTTAAAGGAATTTTTAAAACTTGAAACTGAATTTTTCTATCGTTTTAAGTGTTAAAAAAAGTGAATGTAAGTAGTAATAAAAGAGGATTGGCAGATAATTCAATAAAAATAGAATAGCTTTTGTAAAAATAAATGAAACGATTTATGGATGATTTTTAAGTATGTGACCAGATAACTGCAATTCCGAAATGAGATTCCAACCAATATCCAATGCATGTTTAGTGGTAGACTTCTGAAGTAGGCAGCTATCTAGGACTTCTGGACTAAGGTCGGAGGCTAACTTCTTGACGGATGAATTTAACTTCTTAAATAGATGACGCATCGTGTCTGAGACAGTTATTACTATTTTAATTCATATTATGATATAAAGAGCTTTGAGATATTGGAGTGTTTTTATTGGCTTTTTCATTTTTAATTACCTAATGCTGTAATTTAATTGCATATTTAAAATTATGTAATTCGATGCACTTGTAAGACGCGTTATAGTATATGAAGGGGTTAAGTTAAACGATTTTATTAGCGTAGTCTCTAAATTAGTTAAAAATTACAAATTCTATGGAATGTAAAAATGACTTTTTTTTTAATTCCTTCACAAATAGAATTGCCTCGTTTCCTATTTATTTCCTTATGCTCAATTTGTTTTTGTAATATTCGTAAAGAACTGAGCATCTGCTTCAATAACGTTTGTTTCCAAATGTTTTTATAATTAAAATTAATACAAAAGTACATTTTCATAAAACTTATTTTGTTTTACTCATTTCAAAATTTAACTGAACTGATCATATGCTTTCGACAACTATGAAAAGAGAAGCCACAAAATATGCACTTCAGATGGCCCCTAAAATGTCTTAATCAACAATATCGGGGATGCCATTTCTCTCCATTATTTTTATTGTCCATTTATTTTTCTTTAGTGATGTATGAAAAGTTGCTGCCGCTTTTTAAATGTTTAGTTTTATTATTTTTTATAAATGTTTTTTAATGTTTGTACCCATTCACGGGCATTTGTATTTTTTATTCATAAAACTTATTTTTTCAGGCAAGTGGCATCATCCTGTCGACTCGTCAATTCATCAAATATTATCTACATCCATGTAAGTTTTATTCCAATTTCATTCTTTTTTGTGTGATGGATTGGCCAAACATATAAGCGCTTGACTAATAAAAAGAATATTTCAAGTAGTAAAAATATTTTATGTAGTAACAACTAATGCCTACCGAGTTTGGGAGGGCGATATTGGTTTTGTTTTGGGGAGTTTTCTGCTGAAATCATTGTAGCCTAGTTGTAAGGAAAATGTTTCGGATAGAAGGATAGTATTTTGGAAGTCCAATTTCACCAGAAACTTGTTTGTAAATATTAAGTATGGTTTTATAGGATGGTTTGATGGTAATCTATTCGTAAATAAAATTGTTTTGTTTATATCGCTTTCAAAATTTTAAATTGATTTTTCTTAGGGTAATTATGTAATTTTTCATAATTATGTGATTTAATTACAGTAATCATTTAATGATTTAACATTGAATTGAGAGTGCAGTGGATAAATCAGCTTATGTGCTTGGAAATTGTGAAAATATCGAAGGGGGATTTCTTCCCTTGAATCGCATAAATATTGGAGCAAGTTAGCGAATACTAGGAGTGTTCAGTGCTTATTCCCTAGTTTTGCGTATGGGCGTTTTGCGTTTCATCGTATAATGAAACCCGAGTATGCATTTCTAGATGGCTTTTGTTTAGAGGATTGAAGCCACACTTTGACACAGAATTACAAATTTAGTGACAAGATTATGTACCAAATTTTAATTTTTATAGATTGATGCGTTTTTGTGTAATAGCATGAGAATTAACGTACCGATAGACGGTTAGCCATTAAACAGGTTTCATTCGAAATCTAGTACAGGTCTGTACTCTAGAAGTATTATATTCGATATACTGAATTCTCTAAATTTTCTAATTATTATGTATTTTGTCCTCAAACTTCCTTTAATGGATTTTGCACAAAATTTGATAGAAATTATTAGATGTGATTTAAAAACCACACATGATATTTTCCCATTTAGCTCTATTTATTTTTGAGAAGTGCGAGCTCAGAAACGATTTTATTGGACTCGGATAAGTCTGAATGTCGGGGCTTCATCAGAATTTCGAGCACGAACGTTTTGATGATTGCAATAGTTACTTTGTTCACTTCGTATTCGAGAATGTAAATAAATTATTCATTAACATGATTTTTGTTACTGTTAACTTCATAAGATTTTTTAAAAATTCGATAAATAGTGAAATTTCTAAAATCAACTTGATTTTATACCAATTCATGAGCATTTAAGGATTATTCGACCTGAAACCATTTCTGCCATTTATGAAAGTCAAATCGCTATCAGGTTTTATCAAAGTATGACTGCGAAATGGAGAGGAGCAATATTTTGGAATGCAACAGATAAAAAAAAACTGTTTTGAAGAATTAGCAAAGCTCGTTAGAACCAAAAGACGAAATAAAGGCATAAGCCAAAGAATGTACAAATAAATATTTTTTAACTTTTGATTCGTGGTAAACTTGTAACATTTTCCCTCTTGTTTAATGCAAATCATTGTATCCCATTTATCAAAATTCTTTTTGAATTGATTAATGGTATTTCAGAGTATATGCAATAAATGGCGTATAATCCATCCAAATATTCAAAACATTATTATTTCTGTTTTAATAATGGCTTAGTTTTGTTTTTTACATTGTCATATAAATATTATATATAATTTATATTTGCTTATTTAATAGTTTTTATATTTTCTTATTGTTTTTATATTTATTTTAGCCATAATTTTTAGATGATATTTTACTGAAAACTATAGGTTTTTGTCATTAGTGTATGTTGTCATTTTGTATTTGTAAAATTCTTGATTAGATGATTAAAAAATGTCATTAGGTCACTAATTTCAAATGATAGTATTTATTCTATACTGCTCACTAGCACTTTCTGTAATTATGCGTTATTTTAAAAGAAAGAATTAATTTAAACCGAATAATTTTCTTTTGTTTTATTTTCAAAAGGTTTAGGAGACATAATCGCGCACCATAGTTTTTAACGTAATTTGATCGTTTATTAATATGATTTTAGTTCGCAAAATTTGAGTGCGTTATAATGTCCCAATTATTTTCAATTGTCTTATTGTAAATATGCCTTTACTTGGCTGTGAATTTTAATCGTTAGTGAATAATTAAATTTTATGTAAACATTGAAGGTAAGTATTTATATACTGTGTAAGCATCCTAGACTGTATGAAAGCAATTTATACCGTCATGTGAGTATTTTGAATTACAACTTTAATTGTAGATATATGCCTTTTGCATTTCTATGGCCACTGTGATATATAAGCGTCATTCACAGATTCTAATTCCCTTAGTTAAAAAATACCATCGACTAAAGCCAAACCTATTCCGCTAAAATAAATTATATTCATTATTTGTCTTTATAGTATTGAATTCCCGGATTGCCTTTCATTTGGCGCATTCTTTTCCCCCTAATCGTTATTGGTGATAAAGCAAATTCATGCTATTTAAGCATTTATATTCTTTCCAAGACACGCTCGTAGATTTCACACACATTGTCTTTAGTGAAGTCGGGTATTTCTCGGTACTCTGCTTAATTTCGGTTCGAATTGATTAAGTTTCCATCGAGTCTCGGTCTTTTAGTATTGGTTTGAAGAATGATGCATTATTAAAATTGGTATATTTTGGAATGATTTAATATTTCTATTTCTTTTATTAGGGAAGTTAAACTATTACATTGGACTATAAGCTGATCAATTAGAAAGGGTTTTTTACGAATTTAACAGGTGAAATTCTATTAACTATTTTAGAATGTATTGATAGTGTATCAAATACAAATAGTCAATGTCCTATCTGTTTCCTCACATTCACATAAATTTTGGATAAATTAACAAAAACTGGGCCTCCGCTTAAATACAAATGTCAAGGCCGTGCAGTCGTGGTTTATTATATATAATTAAAAATAAGGACAACACAAAGCTGCTAAAAATATGTAACCTAAAATAAAGCATTAATATTCTAAGCTAAAAATGAGGTTACTAATTGATTGAATTAGAACGACCATGCTTAGGAACACAAGAAGTTTAAATTTGTCTGGAACAATGAGTCGTATTAAAAAATTTCACCTATTAAATTTAAAAGTTAATATATATGTGAAGATCATACATAAAGGACATCGTTAAAGTCGCATTTTCTAAAAACTGATGAATTTGATGTTCGAGGAATTCCCTATTAATAGTAAATAGATCAGATAAAAATAAACTAATTTCTACTTAAAAATGATAAAAAGATGCATTTTGCTTTAAATTATTTTATATCCATTTAGTGATTATTAAACTTGATAAAACTTGAAAAGGGGTTTTTCTAAATTTAACTTTAAAAAACCCATTAAGCATAGTCATAGATGCATAGTCTTCGGATAGAATCCAGGACAATCGTAGGCGTCTTCTCTCGAAATTGCGTCAATTTGTGTTTTTCAAAAATATCCTTCGAGCGATAAGCAACTCGGTTATCGGCAATAGATGCGAATTCTGTTTTTCGGTCATTTCTTTGAGGAGTTTTTTAATTGCTACGATTGAATTGCTGTTTACCTTTTTTTTTCTATTTAGATAACCTAGAAAATCCATTAAGGAACTATTTTGTCATCAAAGGTTCAAAATTTTTAATCGGTAATAATTTTGCTGTTGAGGTTACTAAGGTCCCGAACGTTTTTTCTAGTTTTTGTTTAGCCTCATTTATGAAAATTGAATTAATTTGATCATAGATGTAATAGAATGAAATCGTGCATGTTTATCGATATTTAATTGCTCTATGCCATCAGCAAAAATGAAACATCCAAAAAATAATTTCTTTAAGCGTATATATTCTTGTATGAATATAAACCATTCACTTCAGTATTTTTTCAGTTTTTAACGCTGGATTACTGCAAAATGTTGGCTGAAATAGTTGTTTTGCTATTTGAGTTGCTTTATGTATGTTTAAAATGACCAACGGAATATTCAAATGAAAACTGTTTATCTTATCGTATTCTTCAATATTTTTTTCAAAAGAAGTTAAATGTTATAAAACAAAATTTTTTGTTAATCTTATTCAGTTATTGTCCCTTTCCTTTGCATATGAAGGCAAAAATTAGTCCTCAACCCATAAATGAGTGTTCATTGTCAAATTCATAACTATATTCAGTTATATTCATTGCTTTTTCATAAACTTTGGTTTTATTAAAATAATAAGGTGATGTGTATTAAGCTACAAAGATAGTAAAATCATTAACTTAAAGCACTTGTTCGGCGGTATGTTTAGCCGAAGTTTAAAGAGCAAAATGTTTACCATAGTTTCGCATCAGAAATAGACAGTTGCAATTGAAAAGGCTGCGTATACGGATTTGATGCTTTTTAAAATATTTAGTTCTTAAATTGGAAAATTACAATGTTATCTTGTTTAAGTAAACATGTCGGAAAAAATTCTTCTGGATGACAATTTGGACCAAATTTGCTTTATTTTGCAGTGATCGCATATAAATTTTACAAGAACTAATATTTTCAAATATTTTTCATATTTAGAAAACTAAGATTAAAAACTTATTTTTATAAAAATAGCCATTTTTAAAAAACGTTTTCCTTTAATTTTTGCAAGGCATTTTTTAAAAACCTTATAAAATTTTTAATAAAAGTAGAGATCTGATTTTGGAAGCCGAGAATTATTTTTGTAAATCTCTCTCAAATGATCGAAAATCGGATGCTTCATTTATTTCGAAAACTTTATACTGTTAAAATTTTTACAAATCGGTCGTTAATTCTCTTAAAATGATATTTTTAAGTTTACAAGAAAATTCAATTTAAATAATGCATTTGACAGTTTGACATTTCATTGGAGATGATTTCGAAAAAATCAGATTGAGAAGCTAAAAGGTTTCATTATAAATTTTATAATACCGGCTGATATAAAATGTTTTTCACTAAATTAACCAATCGTGTTTGAATCGGAAAGCAGCAGTTTAATAATTGCTACTACTGCAATTTTTGACATTGTCATTAATATCTCCATTTTAAGTTAGCAATTGTTAAAGAAAAATTAAAAAAGAATCCCTTTTATTTGATATTTTTTTAGTCGGCGTATTTACAAAATATTTCTTTTTTATATTAAAAAATTCTTGTAAAAGCAGGGAAATAATTGTAAACTTTAAAAAAATAAGTCTTGAAACAACCCAATTTTCATGAAGACATGTGGAATAAAAAAAGGATTGCAAAAATTTTAATGGAAACAGTGCTGTAATGTCAAGAGCTATTCCAAATATTGACATGTTGAAATTTTTAGTTGTATCCGCAATGTCATTAATTTCGGTTTAATTGACGAATTTGACTCTCAAATTTTGAAATATCTTTTAAATTGTTTTATTTGAAACATCCGATTTATCGTCTTCCTCCGCTTGACATTTCGCATAAAATTTTCATTGACATTCTTTTAATTGACGTTTCATTAAAAGGATATTTTCAAACCTTTCCGAAATTTAAGCAATTAAGGAATTATACTGATATTTTAAAAATACTAGCTGTGTTCTTGTTTCGTAAAATTATCCGAAACACAGAGCGACCTTACAGATTTCCTTAGATTTGACCTAAATTTAAATCTCTAAAAATTTTTAATTATAAATATATCAATGCTTGCATTTAATTTTTGGACTCTGTTTTCCTGAAATAGCGAATGTGTGTATCTCAATATGCGTTGCCTTTTAAATGACTTAATCCTTTCTCTTGTTAAAATGAAAAAAGGAATTTAAATATAAAAATTTCACGTTTAAGTCTCTATTATTGAAAATAATAGTCGAGTTTGAGAATTGTTTTAAAATTTATTTCAACAGATTCTTTTGAAAACTCTAGATCCGTTTCACATAAGCTTTAAGAAATCTTTAATTTTCCTTTTTGTTTGTGAAATATTGCCAGTTTCAAAAGTTATTCTTTTGATCGGAGTGCAGGTTAAAAACAACGCCATGTATTAGTTGTCTCAAAGAAGCTGCAAGTTTTTTAGTAAACTGAATTAAAACAGTTGAATTAATCATTTTCTCAAGTGTTACTTGTGATTGAATGATATTTTGAGCTTATAAAATAAAATTTATAAACTGCAAATCATTCATAGATGTAAAAAAATATTCAGATTTTCGAAGGCTCAACTCTGTAATCTAAATAGAATGCTGACAAATCTCAACTATTAGCATTTAATGTAAAAGTATATAATTTTTATAGGCAATTTTATCGTTAAATTATTTTTGTATAAGCTACGAAAGAGGGAAATAAACATGATTTAAAGAAATGACTGCGGTGTCTTTCGATACGCAAAGGATGATATCAATGTTAATAAATATCGGGAAAATTCGCAAAAATAAGGAACTTGCTTCGCTAGTGAAATAATTTGATGCGAAAAATGTTATGCCTGGCTTAATCGAATGAATGCTTAAATGAATGAAGAACGGTTAATTACCTCGCCACCCCCCACCCCCGCTTCATCAAAACGACTCTTAGTGTAGGATTTTGTTGAAGATAGTCAAGACTGAAATTAATGTAAATCTGAAGTTTTTTTTTTTTTGTGTGTGTGTGTGTGTGTGTGATGAAAATCCTACTCGGAATTATCAGCTAACATTTAGGGAATATAGAAATAAAGCTTCAAAATATGCAGTAATTCAGCAGAAAATAACATAAAAATGCACAAATGAACAAAAAATAACTATCGTAAATTTATAAACGCCCAAGCACAACACAAACAATCGACTCAAATTAATAGAATAATTATTATACTATATAATTTGTGTAAATATTAGTAAGTGCATACTATCAGCAGACCTTCTAAACATTTTCGATTTAGGACTAGTTGATCAGAAACAGTGAAGATTGAAAATGTCTATCCACGGTAAATGATTGTAAAGAAACATTTTGGAAACTGATTTACTCAATTTCTGTAGTTTTAGGATTCACATTTTCTCCCAGTGCCCATCGGAATGCAAAAGGTTTACTTTGCAATAGTATCAATATATTTGTAGTGGAATCTCATGTAAAAAATATATGTAATGCAGATGTGTATTTTTAACGCAGTTATTTAACTACGCATGAGTAAGTAAAAGGAAATTCTTCCTCTAATCAGTGTGACGCTCCTACCTGTGTCGCTCTGTTGTTGTTCTCGTTTCGTTCGGGCGATTCATTCGACGCGACAGTTCTCGAGAAGGAACAAACCGATCCCTAAATGTTGATCAAGCATGGACTTCTATTTCTGCAACGCGTTTTATCTGGTGGAAAGAGCTGAAAATTTGACATTACGCAAAGGTGGAATGAATTTGAATCTCGTATTTTTAGAATATGTTGGGCTACAGTCTTGGATCAGAATTTGGAACCATTTTTAACTCATTCACTGCTAGATACGTTAGAAATGTTTTTCTAGTCTCCAGTCATCTGAGAATTATCGAAAATAATGCATTCAACGAAACCCTCACTTGACTTGAATTTCGCCTTAGTTGAATTTGTATCCGAAATGAAAATGTGAACTTTTGTCATTTAATTTCATTGAGAGGATATATTTGGTTTTTATTTGGAAAAAATACCCTGTTAAGTGTTGATCCTTTAATGAACTTCATGTTATAATTGCGCTACATGTAAATTTGTTGATCGTTTAAAATATTTACGAGATTTGTATTAAAAATGAACAATATTTCTTATTAACAAATAGCCGTGAATTTAAAGCACGGTTTAGGATCAAACGTCTTTTCTACAAAGCTCAGAATTTAGGAATCGGATGAATGTAGCAGCTTAGTTATTTTTTTCTTATACTAATGATACGTAATACTCTATTTTATTTTGAATTTTATAATATGAATGTATATATATAATACGCAAAGTAGCATTCCTTAAATTAACTTTAGAGTTGCTTAGGAAGAGACGCGTTATTCTTTCTCCAACTGTTTGGAGATCCAGTTTCTCATACTAGTAGCGTACTTTTTTTCTTATCCTATTCAGTTTAAAAATAAAACAAATCTAGCTGCACAGAACTCGGGCTCGAAAAATTTAACATATGTTAATTTTTCTTCTGCTGTTTTGTTGTTTATGACATTTTTTACTAGAACTACTAATATCGTTGCTAAATTTATCTGAATGCATTTAAAGGAATAACTATTTGAAAAAGTATTCGAATCTCTTGATTAATTAAACTGAAAATTCAAAAGCAAAATTCAAAGGAATTTAAGGGACTTGGAATAAAATTAACTCGAGAGGGCAACTCTTTCGAACTTGCAAGAAAGGTTTGCGATGGTTTTGAGAAACCTATAAAAGCTATCGAATTTTCGATTCGTATGAGCTCAGTGTTATTCATGTATATTTAGTAATTAAATAATGACTATTCCTAAAGTAAATATATATATCATACAGTGGCAATAAGATCTAAAAGTGTCATGTAAACAAAATTACCTTGCAACACAATATTATCATAGGATGCAACGTCTTTCGTAAATATATCACATATATTTCTTAATAATATCATATATCTTCGTAAATATATCGATATATTCGTAAATATATCAATCGTGAAAAGGTTTCACTTCATAATTTCTCTTGCGTGTTCATGCCCATGCTCGACACCCACTTTCAAATCATGTGATTAATGTAAACAAATAGTACAATGAGAATAAACTCAACGGAAGCTACAGCGATGTGGCGATTTGCGTGAAGTTGTCTGCTCAATTTGAAGATGCATTTTTTGCATGGTATCCGTGATCGACTGAAAAGTTAAATAATGTTAAGGAGACACACCGGTCCTTAAAGAAAAGGATGAAAACAACGCAATTTTGTTTCTGGAAATTTTCTCGATAAAAAAAAAATAAGTGAAATACAAATAATTATTGCAAATGAGAAAACGAATTATAGACTAAAATGGTGGTTCGTTGAATACATTCCTTCTGTTTTGTATACATGAGAAACTAAAGACACGTTGAAAATGAACTTTGACGAGTACAATTATAAAGCATAAAACAGTAAAACGTTTTACCTATCCTTGTTTCGGAAAATCTTATTTTCCCATTTAGTAAAATACATTGCTCAATCGTTCTGAATTTGATTTCGGTACATTTCTGCCCTCCATAAAATATTTTGAGTTCGTCAAATAGGTCAACTACTAATTTCTTTTTATAAATTTCCTGATAAACTGAAGAGACTGGTCGGAAATGATTGCATAGCTATTTGATTATTTAAAAAATAAAAAGAATGGTTAGGATTTTTTCTACACCCTATGAACTTTTTGTGTGTTGTACTTTTATTTCGTGAAAAGCAGAAGTAAAAACTTTGCTAAATCCAACAGTAGCAGTGAATGAGTTAAAATTGGAATTTCTTTTACAGTTTCGTGCTAGTTGTTGATTGCTAAGAAACATCTGGTATTTGACAATTTTAAATTAATTCTTACCGCAGCTCTCTGTAGCAGCCAAAGCATTATTCCAAAGCTGATGAATTCTTTCTTTAAATGACGTACAATTCTTACATAAGAATTGAAAAAATGTAATCTTTTCATAGCATCAGTTCATTGCAATATTCACTGATATCTAGTCATTCAGACACAAGACTTTGAAGATGTATCGATTACATCGCTTAGAATAAATTTGCATCTAAAAATCAAAAGTTAACACATTCAATAATTAAGTTAATAGTTGCTCATTAAAATAGTTAACAGGTTCTAATTATTAAAGCTAAGAGATATGATGGATTTATTTTGGCGAAAATAAGCAATTGTGTGGTGCAAATTTTCTTAAATGTATATCGAATTATAACTTTGTCCAGTTTAAATCTTAGACGAGTGCCGTACAGGCAGCAACTAACATGAGATGAAGTTCTTAAGAATATTTCGAATCTAAAAGAACGCTGTCGTAAACCGTAAAAATTTGCGTTGAAGAGAAATTATTGCTATAGTACAATAAAATTCTGTCTGAACTTGCACTATGTAATATTATGCCGATTATTGTCACAGTGAAGGCATGTTTGCGAATTCAAACTGAAAGAAAACCAAATTTAGAACTAATTTTAAAGACAAAAACGAAACAAAATAAATAACCAATTTGCTAATAAAAAAAATCAATGATTTTGACAGAAAATTTGAGAAAATACCTGGAAAGTTAAAAATTTAAATACAAAAAAAATCGAACACTGAATAATAAGTCTTTGTCATTCTTTGCAAACGCAAAAAATGTATCAAAACTTATTTCAAATCATAAGCGTATTCTGATCAAGACTGTAGTTCATAAATTGTTTGCTTTAGTGATTGTACAACTGACATTTGATTTTTGTTTTGTGTACTGAAAAAATTCTGGTCAGCTTTGGTAGTTATTCCTTTAATCATTTTGGGGAATAATTTTACCAAAGCCATTAAATGATGCCTATGCATGCGCTCTTCTGGAAATGTGAATTCAAACAGTTGAGTTCATTCGGACTCTTTATGAAACCAAATTCCCAAATATTCTTCAATCTTGGTTTGAATTATTTTGCTTAAATAGAAAAAGCATTAATCCAGTTGGTTAGTTTTTATTCAAAAAATTTCGTTTAATATTTTTGTTGAAAATCCCTAAAGTTGCTTTTTCCGGATCTGAAGGTGGCATATGTTTTTCGATTAAATATTGTCTAGCCATTGGCTACTGTAGATAATATAGTAGTTTACGATAGAAGATGGGATATTCGTTTCCTTTATTTAATAACATAAGTGTACACGCTGTCTGCAATATTTAAGTTTTGTCCTTGAAGATGAAATTTTTCATAAAATGTGAATTTAGGACTCGAAAGGCTTTGAAGACTACGTAAAATTTTGGTTTTGTTTCTCTTTCTGGTTCTAGAAGAAATTTAAATAAGATTATACTAATATTGTATAGTTCCCGTATTTTTAACGTCGGGGAAGTATTTCAGATAACCTTTAAAAGTATAGAAAATCATAATAGGCGATTTTAAAGTACCATTTGACAGCTTATAAAATTTTCATCTTTTTTTTTGAATTTCATTCTTATCGGTAATGCTGAATATTTCTTCTCTTTCAACATACATCATTTGGACTTCAAACGAAATGTAGTGGGTCTCGTATAACCCTAAAATTATGACATGTATATAATCAAATACTGAAATCTATACAAATAACATTTATAGAGAATAGTTGGAAATTATACTTTACTTAATTATAAAGAAAATCGGGATTTTTCAGCTCGCATATTGGAAGTAAATGCAGTGACAGGTATATTGTTATTTTTTAATCGTATTGATATTAAAACACTTAAACATTTTTAAAGAAAATAAATTTGCCCTAAATATTTACTTGCCATCACATATCAACAAGCTTTAAGCAGAAGTTTGGTATCATAAAGAAAAGTTCAGTAGAAATTAAAATTAAAATATTCTGAATTTATGATGCAATGGAGTATATGCACAGTGGATGAATGGGTGAAAATTAGAGACACGCATGTTTCTGATTATTTAAATGATGCGTTTTTGGTATTTCATTAGAATGTTGTAAAACATCTTCCCTGCGATTTTTTTTTAAATGAAGTAAAAATTTATTCGGAATGCAATCCATAATCAAAAAACAAGTTCTTCAACAGAAGTTTTTCTTATAAGGAAAAAAGAAACTCGTTTCTTGTAATGGAATTATCTTCAGATTCTTTACATGTTCGCTTGTGCTAACACGGAAGATGTTAGCAAAGAAACCTTCGTAATGTTTCAATATAATCCACTAGTTTTTTTCCTCGGATGGATTTGAGACACTATTTTTAAGCATTTACAGTCTAAAAATACTAAATTATTTGTCGAATGTTCATGAATTGAACAGATTGAGATAATAAATGCATAACATTATCAAATAATCGGCTATGCATCGATCGATATTTAGGTGCTTTGTTTTAAATAGTGGCATATTTTGTACTGTATTTCTTATTGAAAAATTTTATTGTCATTATCCAGCCTCTTTATTAACTGGCAACTTGCATGTTTTAGTAATTATGAATTTCAAGGGAAAGTAATTTCGTAAGATTTTTCAATATTATGAATTATCGCTGTAATTTATAATATTTTAAACAACGATAACTTTGATAAAAATTTTCTTATTCGACTTGTCATCTCTCTTCTAAAATATATTCTTGAGCTCAAAAGTAGGTTTCTGGTTATACCTTTATGGACCACGGTGGCCTCGTTGTAAGGTGTCAACTTGGGAACCGGATGGTTTCAGGTTCAAGACCCAATTCCATCGAAATCGGACGGATTTAACGTGCATCAGACCCTCGTGTAAGAGGGTCTGGTGCACGTTAAATCCGTCCTCCAATCGTTGTGGTGTTGAAGTTTGGAGAGGGGGAGGGGTTGCCACCTAAGGTTCGACCGCGTCATCTGACCGCGGTTCAAAATTACCAGAACCGTCCCAAAATAGCCCTAAAGTTGCTTTAAAACGGGACGGTCATGTAACTAAAACTGTTTATGCTTTTCTTAGAAGCGGAAGATAGATTTTACTTATTTAGAGGGATATTTTTTAAATTGGTTGAAAATATTGAATTTTTTATTTTTAATGTAATACTCTATGCGTGTTAGGAGGAAAGTGTATCTTCGAGGGGGGAATGAAAAGCGAGCTATTCACAGGAAGCTTTTTTTTACTTCATTGGATATAAAAATTTAATTTTTTTTATAGAGCAATATTGCTAGTCTCGCATAATATAGCTTTTCTTTTGGGAAAAAAACTAAGCAAAAACTCGGAATTCAATTTCGCCCTGTATTTAAGTTTAGGATGAGAGACGCTTTGTTTTCTATAAAGTACATCTAAAAAACGTACTGTTTCAACATTTCTCTTATCTATAGAGATTTAATGTAGGTATATTTTATTATATAAGAATTTAATATAAAAAATGTCTGAACGTTAAAAGCTTTTATAGCCTTTGGCATGTTTCTTCTCGAGCAGTGGAATATATTCTTTGAAATAATTTCAAACTTACCGAATGAATAATTGATTTCATTCGCAGGAATACATGAATACATATCGATTTATTGCTTTATCTTCAAATCTTGATAGTGGTTCTAGAGTGTTGCATACAAATATTACTAAAAATAGTGGAGTGTCATTAGAAAAATGCGGTCACTTTTCTCAAGTTTAACTAGAAAGTGCTGTTTGCGATTTTGATTTTCCATAGATATCTGCACTTGGAAAAAATTCTCATTAATTTACTCAAAGAAAGTTTCGTTAACAAACTCGAAATAATGTCTAAAAAATTTAAAACGATTCATTTTTGAAAAATTAAATTAAAATGAATTTTAAACATTAATTTTATTTAACAAAAAAAATTTGAAAATTTATAATATTTACTAATAGCGTTTAAAATTAAAAACAACTTCTTGAAATAATTAAAGGCCTGCCGAGAGAACAAAATATTTCATACAAAAATGGAAAGGATGTAACTTTTTTAAAAAATATCCTTGGCGCATTCGCCATTTATGCAAAGAAAAAATTTTGTTTCGAATTTCCAGTTATCTTAAGTGTACTAATAAGTGAATTTTAAATTATTGATAACTAATTTGCATTAAATATTGATTTGCTGTTATTCTTTCAAGATATTCATTTCCAAATCTGTAAATTGTCATTCGGTATAAATTAACATGGCAAAAAATACTCTAATCCATGTATTCTTTTTAAAATAATGTTGTAAAAGAATCGGCTTAAGAAGTTGATTCAAGTTTGATTTCACTTCAAGTTTGATTTCACTTCAAGTTTGATT
>JAPMOR010061972.1:0-42281 GCA_026543865.1 Argiope aurantia | reverse complement strand
GATTTCACTTCAAGTTTGATTTCACTTCAAGTTTGATTTCACTTCAAAATCAGTGCCTGAAAATTGGACATTCTTTATTTCGCTATTTTTATTGTATCATTAACAGTGTCTTTAGTATTTAAATAGCTACTTTTGAATTTTAATTTGCGATGCTGAAGGAAGTGCATTCAATAATGACTATTCTAAATGTAATTTTCTCCATGTTAAAGATTTTTACATTTTCATGTTTAAAAAAGGCCAAGGCAAATTTACCTTATTCAAGATGTACTTACAATATATGCATAATTATCTATTGTATATTTCTAAGTAAAATTAGATAAAAAAATTCATATTTAAAAAATAAATTGGAAATTTAAAAGTAATATTTTGAGGGGAAAAATTGACTAAAAAGATAAATCATTTTCTTTTCAAGGTGGGGTTTTTTATTAAATTGCAATACTATAAATTGTCCCTTAAGTCAAAATAAGTTAATGGGGTATTTTCCTCCTAATGAAAGAGATGGTTAAGAACTAGTCAGATGCTGCTGAGCTTTCATAAAAAAATATGTAATATTAAGGTATATGCATTGCATGATTGATAAGTAAAAACAATGAAACCGAAATTTCTGCGGATACAGAACAGGAACTTTTAAAAAGAATACCAAAATGCTTGCGTATGCCTATCCAATAAATAAAAATTATGGGAGAAGAGCGCCTTTCCAATCAAACCATCTTCTCCAGCTAAAAACAAAACGATTTAAAACGCTCGAAAAACCCTTAACAAAATCCTGTTTTGAGATAAGTTTTCTGAAAAGAACGCTGAATAATACGGCATTGTTAGTCTAATGATAAAGAAATTCGTGTAATAATTATTTCAGATTCCAACAATTTAGACAGTTAACTGAATATCTTGATTATTTATATCCCATGTCGGAATTTTTTGATTCTAAGCAGTAGCATAGATGTTCTATATTTCGTATTTCAGAATTTTCTTGAAAGTAGTCAATGTATTTGATAAAATGTGTAGTTTTATTAGCACAGTTTTACTTCAAAGAAAGTTGGTGAGCTGATTGAGATAGTTTGTGGTTGAGCTGATAGTTAGACATCCAATTCCACTTGAATAAATGTCCTATCATAAATTTTTAATTTCGAACCGACAATTTTTGTCGATCAAGAGTGAATCATCTGCCTATGAATCATAATTATACAAGAAATAATTTTCAATTCACTTTTGAAAATTTATTTTCAGTTTTCATCGAGTTTCAGAAAGACTTCTGGAGAATGTGTTTATAAGTAGTAGCCCGATGGGGCAAATATGTTTATATTTTATCTGACTATTAACACTTATCAAATCTTTTAAATGTAGGTGTATCGCATTAGGTTTTGGATATTTACTTTGCTTATTTGTATAGATTTTGATCTTTATTATCACAATGTTATCGTTCCGCTTAAGATGTGATGTAAAATGTAAAATAGAAAAAAAATTGTAAATTTACAAACTCTACTGCGAATCTAAATTTTATTTATCCATTTGACTGAATTTTAATACACATCTTTTACTGTAAAAATTTCTTTTGCACAAGTTTATAGTAAAGAATACATTTTTCATAACTTTTTCCAATTTTGTAAAGATTCAGACATTTTGTTATCTTAACGTTTTCTAGAAATCATAATTTTCTCGTATTGTATAAAAATTCCATGGAATTACTTGTGAAGATTTTTTTTAAATCTCCTCATAAACATCTTTATCGCTGACTAAAGTGTCTTCATTATTTTTAGTAACATTTTTCAATATGCCATATTTCCTTCGGGATTATTGATTACAGTAATCACTGTATTTTCATCAATAGGAAGAAAATTAGACAGTTCTATATCATCATAACAGCTGCCTTGTTTTTCAATTGCTATTAATTAATAATGCAATTGATTTAGTTTATTTAATTAAAACAATAGTAGGTAAAAAAATTCCGATACGTTATATAAGCAAATACAAGTTATGATTTTATCATATAAAAATTCCTTTTGTAATATGGGGAATGATAACGTGTAAATATCATTTAAAATCAAGATACTATAGAAAGTTAAAATACAGTAATTTATATTAAATATGTAATTATAAATTGTGTAAAGTAGTTAGAAATTTTATTGGACTCGATCGTACTGATGAAGTTTCCAAATAGCAATGCATTATTCTCACTTTTCTCCAAAAATTAAGTGGACTGATGAATTTATAGGGTACCTTTAGCAAATACATATTTGTTGTATGTATAATTAGACAGCTTATTCTATTTAATATACTGCATTCTTGTTTGCTGCTTTGCGCAAGTTGTATTTTAAATCTTGATGCTATTTTGGGCCTTAACCGAGACGTACCTAAATGAAGAATATAAACATTTTTCATTTAGATATTCATTCACAAATATCTCAATAAATACAATCTCATTAAAAAAGAGGTGAATCAATCTATATTTCTTTTTCGAAATTTCATTATTGAATTCGATTCTAACCATTTTTTGCAGCATTTCATTTGGATAGAACTAGCATTTTAATGCTAAGATCATTAATTTCGTTAATTTTTTAATGTTTTTTAAATAAACTCCTGTATTCCGAATTTAGTGGAAAAGCAAAATGTACAATTTCATGTTCTAGAAATTAAGAAAGTTCTGAGAAGTTCTTACTGTTTTGTCGTAACTTATTTCATAAACATACGTGAAATTAAATTATTACTATTTCACCGTACTCTGAGCAGTTTTGTAGTGAATCGTATCTTTAATTCAAAATTAAATTTTCTCGGGACAAGGCGTTCGTAATATCAGAATTATTCGGTCTCACCGTTTTAACACTCTTAGAAAATGGGCAAGTTGCTCAGTCCGATGTCCCATTTTTAATTCATGTTTTCGAAGGAAAAAAAAATTGTCATTAATACTACCCAACAAGGAAATTGAGAATTTTTCTATACAAGACGAAATAAATTTGCTACAAATAAATGTCTGTTTTTAAATTTTAAGAACAGAAAGGCTAATCATTATAGCAAAATGCTATATAGCGATGCTGAATTTTGAAATATGAATGTGGCTTTGCATCATAAAACAATGAAAAATATTCTTATGGAAATTCGCACCCCTACCAATTAATAAGCATCCAATAAGAATATACTAAAAGGATTTCTTACTTGTCATTGGACGGATAAGTTCACTTACAATAAACTTGTAAATGAATAAAGATTGCCAAAAAATATAATTTTAATAAGGAATCCTTATTTCTAAATATAATTAACATTATTTGAATTTAAAATTTACGTTCTTTATAAAATTGACGGTTGCTCATTTATATAAAATATACAACGGTTGTTCTTTTAACTCCGCAGGTGATTTAACAGTGGGAGTAAACAAATGGCATTTCATTCGAATATACGCTGTTGGATCAGTTTGCAAAGGTTCGGTTAAAATCTTCCAGCATTCTGATAAATTGAAGATAATATGAAATATATATATTTAAAATTTATTAATGTTTCTCATATCAACGTGTACTTTTTGTCATTTAATTATTTACCATAATATCTTTAAAAAGCAAACATAACTTTATTTTCAGTGAAAATTACGATGAAACGCATTTGCATCTTTCATTCTCATTTAAAATTGAGTTAAAAATTGTAAGTTAAATTGCTTTTAAAGTCTTTTTAAAACAAAAATTGCCTAATTGAATTGTGCGATTCCAAAATTTTAAGCTATATTGTATATATGTGTTTATTAATGATATATCATCGCAACATTTTTGTTGAATTATACTGAAGAGTATTGATATTATGTCTGTATGATTATTTTTTGAAAAGACTGAGACTTCAAATTGTAATATTTTAGATTCTGAAAATACCCAATATTTGCGCCAGTGCATAGATACAAGAATATATCATTTTTTTTCTATCTATTACATAAACAAACTGAGACTATCTATGAAATCTTTAAAAAGGCATTATACGGAAATTTTTCATTGTTTAAAGTTTTTAGTTCAATTTTAAATAATTTTAATAAAATGTTTAATTTGAATTAGAGATCGCTTCCTCTTTAAAAACAGCGATTACTTGAAGTTAAAAACTCGCACTTGAAATTAAAAAAATAAAATAAAGCATGTGCTTGAAGTTTAAAAAAAATAAAATGAAGCATGTGCTTGAAGTTTAAAAAAAATAAAATGAAACATGTGCTTGAAGTTTAAAAAAAAATAAAATGAAGCACGTGCTTGAAGTTTAAAAAAAAACATGTAGTTGAAGTTTTAGCAAGGTTTTTTTTAAGTTAAAAAAAAATAAAGAACGTGCTTGAAGTTTAAAAAAAATAAAGCGCGCGATGGAAATTTAAAAAAAAAAGGTCGGATATACTGTGTAAATAAGTTATATACATTCAAAGTTCCCTATAAATCCGAAAATATTCTTTTCAAATACTGAATTTTGTATATTTTTCTATATTTATTCTGTGTTAAAAAAAACTACGTTAGTAATTTGGGCAGATGTATGTATAAAACTGTCCTTCCTTTCACTAAAACAAGCATTTCGTAGAACACTTGGCTTAACTTTAAAAATTTGTAATGAAATATATGAATACTGTTTTACGAAAACTGCAACATCTTAATGTTCAAATGATTCATGTTCTGTGTGCCTATACAATCATTATTTGTTCTATGTACCTGTGCCAAGACATTTTCAAACTTCCATTTATGCTAAATCGACTTGCAACTTGTGAATAACACTCTTCAGTATAACATCGTATGTGCTCTCACGTGAAAGCTTGTTATAATTTTTGAATCGAGACTTACTATTACCTCAAGAAAATTGAAACAACTCCCTTTCAAGGATCTGGATAACCTCATCAACCTATATATATAAACTTAATTCTATAGTAATAATTCTCATTAGAAGACGCAACGTTCCAATCGACCCAAGATTCTTGTTCCAGTGCAAAAAAAAAAAAATAAGCATTTTTTGGTACAGTTAGCAGTGTTCGTCTTTCGGAAAATCTGCAGGAAAACAAATGCAAGACAAATTTTTATGGACTAGCTTCCTAGCAATAATTAGGAGGCCTCCCGTAAAATTGAAGTTTCTGAAACCTTGGAGGCTTTTGAGTGATAAGGAATACCATTTTGTAAAATGAATCTACTTATGCCATTATGAAATTACAACCATTTTATAGACAATCTCCCGTGTCCACCCAAAACCACAAACTGGAAACTTGGAAAATTCTCCAAGAAAAATCTTTTGGATTCAGAAAGGTAAAGAGATGCAGTTACTCTCGTATTTGAGAAATGGCGTCCGGGAAGCTATACTGATTGGATTTTTTCATTGCGTGACTTCAATGAAATATCTCTTTTCTGACCAAGCCGAAGGATATAGACTGTCTTCAAATGATGATCTGCTAACGATGTGGTCAAAATGTGCAAACCAAATTTTGACTAACATGCACGCATGGCAGCTTTAGGAGTCATCGGGAATAGTGAGACCTAAGCGCCTGACACATCAGCAGACAGAGAATGGCGTTCAAGTTTAGATAGTTATATCATATCCGATGACCTTCGCTGCTTGACCCGAGACCTACTTTCTCCACCATTCTGATACATGTGGGGTTAAAGAGAACGTACGTAGAATGACTGGAAAGATCAAAGTGCGAGATTGTTCAAAATCTTATGCCCTAAAATACTAATTACGTCATCTACAGCAAAAAAATACCCCATAAATGAACTCTGGGAATTTCTGAAAAACTTTGTTACCTTCAATAAAATGTTCGTGTTCAAAATTGAATAAATATCCTTCTCCTGATTTCTGTGTATTCGTTGTCATGCCCTTTGAAAAGAAATTTTAAAAGTTCGATTATGTACTAAACGTCTCTCATGCAATCTAAAAACTTAGTACAAACGAACTTTTCACGGACAAATGGATTTTCCACAAGATGAACTGCTTCTCTTGAGCACAGAATAGTCTCTCCTCTATAATATCCAGCAGTTGTCATTGAAGACTGTGATTAGAAGACGCAGAACTGATTATGAAATTTCCAAACAGTGAATGAAAATGACTTGTTATACAATATATATTGTACAATTTCTTTATGGTGATGCAGTTTTCAAAGAGGCAGTATTTCCACAAAAATAAAAGCCACAATGTTTATAAGAATTAAATTCTTAGTGTTCACGAAAAGAAATTCCCAAAATGGATTTAAAATTTATTCACTTGCTTGCTAAACTTCGATTTCTTAAAATATTTAGTATCTAAGTATTGGCGCAAAATTTATTTAACAATCTATCTAAATCAACTCCGATATTTTACTAGGTAAAATTTCAGTTTACGCTTCTTAATAGCTCTGATTCTTAAATGTATAGAAATGCTGCAATTTTTTTAAAACATCCTGGGCGGTCGGAAAAAGTACACCAAGTTGTTTTAAAAATAGAAAATAAAACACTTTATATATAAAAAGTCCGTCTTAAGATTCTTTTTATTCTAAACTACTCAGAAATTGTTTAAGCGAATTGTGATTGCATTTTGATGTCTCAGTCCGTCATTTGAATAAACTTATTGCTTATAATTTTAATTTCATTTATTGAAATGAACTGCTCGAGTTTTTCCGGAAAATAGAATATGGCTCATTTTCTGAGCTAGATACCACAGTAAAATTTCGGAAACCACTCGTACATTTCATTCTAAAAAATACCTCTGTCTGGATTTATAAAATGCTTTAGTTCTATTATAGCCCTGCTTCCATATTTGTATTTTTTAAAATTAGAGTATTTATAAGAAAGATATTAAAATTTATGTCAATTTGGAAAACGAGTCTCATCTTGGGACTAGTAACATTTTAAATGGTTGTAAATGGAACTGTAAGATTTATAACTGCTATGCGTTTCAAAATGAAAGATGAAAAAAAAATAACTATTAGTATTTAGCCAAATTAATGCAACTAGAACAGTTTAATTTTTTTTTTTTACTGGACTAAATAAATTTTGTTCCAGTTATTTTATTCAGATATTTATTTTTTTATTTTTGAAGATTGAAAGGAATGGAAATTATAAGGAGTGGGGAGAAAAGAGAAAAAAATCTCCCTCTCCCAATTAAAGAAGCAATGATAAATACAGAGCCTTTCTTTAAGTTTCATTAACTTTTATTAAAAATTATTTTAATGGCTTTGTAAGTTTTTGAATATATGAACTATATTTGGAATACTGTAAAATTATGGATCAGTTAATGTAAATTTGTAATTTTAAAAATTTGACTGCCACAAATTTTCATAACGTTCCAAAAGATTGCACGTTACAAATTGAAGTAACAAAGTGCTTATTAGCAAATAATAATAATAATGAGAACTGAAGTTTATTTTGTAAATAACCAACTATAATAATGTTAGAAGTTAAAGATTTCAGAGTCATAGTTAAGTGTAATCTTTCTGTGCATTATGTTTAAATATTTAATTGAAATTATTTATGCCAATAATATTTTTTGGTTATAAATCTTTGTATTAATAATAGTTTTAATATATGGTATGTACTTCCAATAATATAATTATGAGAATTAAATGTACTACTTCAGTGCATTGTCTAGAATTCCAGTGTAATGGCAGTCAATTTTTACATTGTGTAAAAAAATTTTGGAATCCCGCTGGTGATTATTTAAAAAAAAAATTATAAATGGAATGAATATGCTAATTTGTTCTATTTACATGAGGCTATCTGTATTCGATTTTAAGTAATTTCTTCTAAACATGATAAAAAAATAATTTTCATAGCTACTTGATATTTCTTACATTCTTGAAAATGAGCAATGAAAGATGCATAAATCTGAGTCGAAAGTAAATTGGATTGATAAATATTTCCGATTACTTTTAAAATTAAATCAAATTTTAGAAATTTTAAAACTAATGAATAACTTCCTGAAGTAAATGTTTTACGGAATTTCGATTCTACAGATACGACTATCTATCTAGCAATCTGAAATTTTTGTATGCTAAATTTTAACTTTCGTTTGTACCACCGACTTGTATACGAAAGTTTTACTTTATTCTATTACATGTTATTCTGAACTATATTACGTTGTTCCGTATTTTAACGTATTTCGTATAGTATCCAATAACTGTAAATAAGATAAAGGTGTTTGCATCGGGCGTGCTGAAATATTTATTCTGATGATTAGACGTATGCCAAAAGTGACATTACACCTGTAGAAACCTCATAATTAAAATTGAAGTTAAATAGCTATCAAAGCTGAAATATTATAACAAAATTCTGTTTTCTGAAGCAATTTCGTCTTGTATTGGGTAGTCACTTTGTGGGATTTATCTGGAATTACTGTATCGTCACAACTGAGGATTTTTCGTTTGTAAAAACACCTATTGCTGATTTGGAATTGATTGAAATGTATAGCAACTTCTTATATTCATATAAGAGCATCAAATATCTTGCGAATGCATGTATACTTTTCAGATGCCTGATAATTTAATATTCATTTCTATTTAAGATCTTTCACTTCCTTTGATTACGAATTCTACACTGTAAGACCGAGTGAAGGCTTTTTTACCGAAATATGCTGAATTAAAATGCGAAGTGATTTGCTATTACAAATCTTGTTGAAATAAACGGAATTGTGTTATTAAATCAACTTTTATTTTTCAAAATACAGCTAATAACTGTATTTAAACCTACTTTCTATAAAATTGACTTATTTACGTTTACAGCATATATAACGGTTATACTATGTTACAATTATGAATATTTATTTTGAAGAAGACTCATCTAATTAAATGCATAATTATGGTTGCTCATTTAATTTTCCTAAATGATTTGACGGCGTGTGTAAAGACAATAGTACTCATTTGCTTCAAATATATGCTTTTGAACGATTCAGTAAAATCCTTTGTTAAATTTTAAGGAATAAAAACATATTTGTCAATGTCTGGTTTCTTAATATTAGTTAAGAATTACTGACATTAAACTGTTGATAATATCTTTTAACAATTTTAATTTTTTTAAATTAAAGAAAATGCACGTGCTTTCTTAAAGATTACCATTTAAAAAATTAATTGGAAAGTTACAAAGTAAACAGGTTTTTAAAAACTATTTAAAACCTAAATGTCTCTACGAAGAAAACGATTCCAAAGTTTTTATTAAGCTTATTAATATTGAATGTTGTAATATTTATATAGGCATCTGGAATATCAGTAAAGAATTCATTGATATTATGTCTGTATAAATAATCTGAAAAAAACTGATATGTCAAATTGCAGTACGTTAGATTTTGAGAATAGAAGTTTTTTGCGTTAGTGCCTATGTTGCAAATTTGGAAACTCGTTTCTTCATAATTTGTCAATAAATTGAGCGTTTCTGTGAAGTTTTGAAAATATTTTTTTTGTGCTTGTTAAACTTGGAAGTAATCTGTAAAGGCGTAAACTGGAGAAGCTTTTAATCGGTAGCTTGAAATTAAAAAGGATACTTAAATTCAAAGAAAAGTTTAAAAATCGAGCAAAACTTTATGCAAGCTTCAAAAAAAACCCAGCTGGTAATTTAAATAAAGCTGGATGAAAATTTAAAAATATATACCATTTAAAATTAAAAAATGGATCGAAATGAAAAGAAAAGGCTTGAAACTGAATAGTTTAAAATCGAGTGAAACTTCAAAGCTTTAAAATAGCCTATTTTGAAATTTTAAAGTGCGAATTTAAAAAGACAGCAAAGTAACATTACTTTAGAAAATAAAGGTAAGCTGTTTCATAATTTTTTCTTAACTTTATCTTAAAATACCTCACAGAAACGCTCATTTTGCTTGCTTGCATACATGCATTTATTTTATTCTGAAATACAAATAGAAAATTACTTTAACATATATATTTTAGTGCCTTCGAGTCATAAAAATATCGTATGCAATATTCTATCCAAACGTATTAAAAATTCAGTACAAATCTTATATTCACTGTCAGAATGATTTTAGAAATATTGATAATATATATATAATGTTATACGTATCGTTAGATATTCAGCGATGAATGCAGAAACCATATCTGTAAATATTTGTTTCATATTTGAAGTACTGTCGTTAATATGTTAAAAAGTGTTTTGAATTGTATTTGTAAACCTTTAAATATTTTGAGTTCTGTATTTAAAAATAACATGAGTTATTTATGAGATTCATGTATAAAAAGTATTTATTTACTTTGTTAGAATGTCTTCCAAAATTTTGAACTTGCATATAGTTATGTATGAAATGTACCGTTTTTCCAAAAATGCAGCATCATATATTTTTCAAATGATCAAATAATTTGAAATTTATAGCATTGTAACTAATGTTGGATATTATTTACTCTGCCAAAATACCTTTTCATTGCATTTTATTAGATATTTGTAGCTTGTGAACAGTATTCGATTTACTGAACATAACATTGTATGCTCTCACATGAAAACAGCATCTGGAACTTTGCATCCTTTGAACTTGTTTGTCATCAAAGTAAAAACTCCCATTGCTGGGATCTTTACTGGATAGCCTTATATATAATATGCATGACTGATCAAAAACAACTTTCAAAGTTTTAAGCAGTCAGTCCAATGTGCATGTTCCAAGTACAAAAAAAAGTTTACAAAACTGCCCTTTTTCTGATAACGCCCATATCTGTTGGTATCCAGCAATGCCCTTACTTTCGAATCTGCAGAAAGATACAAGAAACTTCCAAGGTGCAGAAGTCTCGTTAATCGCTTAAGCTCATGGCAAGTACTGGACATCTTTGTATAAATGAATTCAGCCATGCAAGCTCAAGGAATTACTAATCTGCATAGACAAACTTGCCGCCCAGGACCATATTCCAGCCTGCCTGTCAATCTGGCTTGTTCTTCATCGATTACAATTTATATGGGCTCCACACAGTGATATGTAATGTTTCATGTTAAGAATCCAACATTAATTGTCTGCATTAAATGTATCGAATCTTTTCCATTGAGAAAGTCCTATAAAATTATCTATTTGCCAACCCATTAAGGCAAATAATTGTTTTCAAACTATTCTGGAAGTGATGTGGTCAATATGTGCAGACAAAGATTTCCATCTACAGTTTTTGGCAAATATAGTTCTGGATATTAATGGTGTCTTCATTGGATCAGCAGTCTTCTCCATTAAAACAAACTGACGAAATAGCCTATTTGCCAACCAAAACAAAGCGAACAGTCCGTCTTCAAATGATTGGCTGCAAATGATATGATCAATATGTGCAAACCAAAAATTTGACCTGCAGCATGTGCCTACCTACAAAACGGTGCCTGATATTCCAGCTGGACAAAGAATGGCCTTCACTCTTGACTATACTGGACTTACCCAATGTAGTTCGCCTCCAATAACTAGCTTTCTTCATCATAATGGTGCATGCGAGCTTAAGGAGAGAGCGTAGCATAACTGGCTTGAACGAAGTGCGAGATTGTTCTAATCCGTATTTTCTATGAAACAATATTCAATCGCAGGAAAAGTTGGACACATAAACACTGATAACATTTGAAAAAAAACCGAACTGAAAAGACTCCTCCTGCATTCAGTATATTCATCTGCCATGTGTTTTGAAGGCGACTTCAAAAATTTATCAAGCACCTTTGAAACCAATTAAAAACTAATATAAATGAACTTTAATTAGAACTCGTATGTGGAAATCTATTCATTCAATTTGATAAACAGCCAGCTTCAAAAAAAAACTTTTGGTTTTGTGTTGGCATTTATAAACTGATGCTGCAGGTTGAAATGTGTTTAGAAGATGGCAATGAATAAAATACTTTTGTATAACAAATCATATGTTTTATGTTTATATGATGTTGCAGTTTTCAAAAATAGTATATTTCACAAATAAATGTCTAGGTATTGAAGATCATATTTATAATCTAATTGGTTAGAAAAAATTCTATAATTGTTTATTATGAAAAGAGTAAAATCATTAAATAAGATTAAATTATATATTTGTTCAACAATGATCTTTTTAAATATGCAATACTAAGTACTGGCGCAAAATATAAAATTTATGCTTTCATATTTGGTAAATGAAATATCGTAAATAAATCTGTGAATGTTACCTCATAATTTTTGATCTTTCAATATTTTTTTAACGGATAAAAGTTCCTATTTTATTTAAATTTACATAAAATGGAGGCCTGTAAATAAACAAAAAACTGCACGTGCGAATTGTTGCAAAAGTTAAAAAAAAAATTGTCTGTACAAATTAAAAATTCGATTTCGCTAAATATTCTTTACTGTAATGCTCACAAGTTGTGTATAATGTATAGAATTGCGATTTGACATCTCAGTTTGATATATTTTGCTTTATTCCAAAAATTATTTTGTAAAATTTTAATGATTCATTGAAATAGATAGCACGGAACGGAGCTGTCCATAACGTAGCTATTCCAAGCACAATTTCTGGGCAAGCTCGGATATCATTGAAATTTCGGAAACATTTTATGAATATCAGTTATAAAATTTTCTGTATAATCTGAAATTTATAGAATCTCCCTTCTGTCGTGGTTCCTATAATGTCGAAGTTTGTATTTTGTTAAACTTTTAAGAAATATTAAAAAAAAAAGAGAGAAATGTTATATTTTAATATCTGGTATGAAATTTCTCAAATCATACATATGCCAAATCTAAAATTGGAGCCCATTCAGTGACTGGTACTATTTTAAATGGTTTCTTTTAGAGCAGTTTGATTTATACTTCTCCTATGCCTTTAAAAATGAAATATATCGATTATTATGCAGTTAATGAAGATTGCGTATTTCACTGCTGTTCTTGTCTCTTGAAAATTAAAAAAAAACTCCAAAGGGAGAAGGAAAAAGAGAGGAGGGAAAAATGAGATTCCTTGCTCCCCAAAGAGACACTTGAATATGATGTAGAAATTTTTATGAAATCTCATTACAAATGCTTTTGATATATATGTATTTATTGTAAACATTTTAAAATTTGGATTTTCAATATGTATGAAATTATGCATGAATAAATGTGTATTTTACATATTGAAATTTTACATTTATCATTTAAAAATCTGATTGAAAGAAGAATTTTGTAAGATTCAGAAAAAGCATGTTGTCTGTTAACGTAAAAAAGTGCCTGTTAAAAATTATTTTTTACACAATGAACTGGAAGAAATTTTAAGAAATTGATTTCTTAACACTTGTTAGAACTTAAGAAATGTTTGTTGTTATAATCAAGATGTAATAATCTGTACTTAGAGCTTAAAAATTAAATTCAAATTACGTTTACCAACATTTCATGGTAATAATTCGTTATAATAATTTAGTAGTTTTAATTGGTTATGCGTACTGTATTTCATTCTCTTGTATATTATATACAAGAAATATTTCTAATATTGCTTCGCTTGAGTTTTAGTGCATTTTCATTGGAAAAAATTTTGGAATCGTATGTCAGTGATTCTTTAAAAACAATCCTTAAACAAATAGGCGGGTAGAGATAATGAAATTTGACATTATGCTCCATTTGAGTATATTTAAATTGTATTTAAAATTTTCTAAGCAGCTTGATAAAAAGCACATTTCAAACTGTTTTATATTATGCATTTAAGAGATTCAGTCGCACTTTTATGAATATAAGAAGATAGTTAGTTATTCTAAGTTAAAAAATGCATATATTAAAAATTGAATTGAGAAATACTTTTTTTATGAATTTTTATTTAATTGCCAATATTTCTTGTACAGTATTTAACAAGTAAACTTTTTAACGTAGTTAGTCTTCTTAACTTGAGTCTGTCATTATGACAGAGCATTTGAGCAACCTGAACTTTTTTGATACTAAAGTATAATTTTTCCTTTAATATAGACTTATAGGGCATACAAAATAAATTTATTTAGTATATAGACTTATAATTGTAAATAAGGCATCTATTTGTATTTTCTCTGAAATGCTGTAAGCGTAAATTAATATTTCAAACTTTATCTTATATTGAGGTTTTGCCGTGTGTGATGACGATACAGTAATTCCATATATAACTAAGGAAACATTTTTGTTCGCAGAAATATGTTTCTAATTTTTTGACATTGTTTTCAGTTATTTTCTGGGACTTTTTTTCTTCCTAAGAGCATGAAATATCCTGTGAATACAGGAATATGAACAAATCAGGCATCCAAAAAATTTAAATTCCTCTTTAAGGCTGTTCGTTTCCATTTACATTTTATTGATTATTCAGTTCACTACAAGACTGGGCAAATATATTTTAACTAACTTTTTCAAAATTAAGATAACTTCGAATTAAAGTTTTTATGAAAGTTTGTAAAAATAAGATTAATAACTAAAACGAACATTTAATACGCCCCTTAATTTTACTAATGTTTCGTGCTATGTTTCTCAATGTATTTAAGGTGCCCCAAATCCTTCATTTTGATTCGTCATTTAAAATTGCCTTGTTTAAAACTAGTTTCAGTTGTCTAAAGCTATGAACTTTATTCAGTCCATTATAAACCGAAGTAAGGTTTAAGTTTTTCATGGGAAGTTGTAGAACATTGAAAAGAATTTTGAGGGAAGTGAGAAAAATGCATCAATTAAAATTATACATAGTTCTGAATTATCAACAAAAAATATTCTTATCTAAAAAATCTGATTAATTTTCTAGAAAAGTTTATCGAAATGAACTGCTGGCCTTTCGTTTGATAAGGTCACAAATTCAACATTTAGCTTGATATCTATAGCATTTTAAATATTCTTGTATTTATATAGCACTAAAATAAAGCCCTTCATTATGATTTCTTCTTTAAGTGGTATAATAGACTATCAATACAGTTCACTAAATAAAACTGTTTTGAAAATGTTTTATTTTGAAATTGGAAGTTTAATATATCCTTCTATTTTTTATAAGATTCTGATTCTTTGCAGTATGTTTGTATTAATAATGTCTGACTTTTTTAATACTTAATTTCTGGTAAAAATGTCTCATCAACTTTAATAAAATTTTAGATTTCTAGTGAAAAAAAAAAAAACCAGCCTAAAAACGTTTACCCAGTTTCTTTATTTTGTGAAGGAATGTGATGATTTAGTGGTAAGATTTTGGCATCGGAGCCGGAGCTTACTAATTACGAAACTCGATTCAACCGAAGGGCCGTAGTATTAGTCTAGTACTCGCTAATTCTTTAGGAGTCCAGTGTTCTCCCATTGGCAGTGCCAGAGATTCCAGTTCGGGTATCGTCCTCTTCATCTGACTGCAGTTCATAATTTCTGTATCTTAATGGAAATTAAACTATTCATTTTCTAAAGAAGTCATTAAAAATATAAATTATTACAACAATGTTAAAAATATAGTTAACAGGTTGATTTATTCATAGGCAGATGATTATCATTACATTTTATTAGACCACATTACGTTACTTGGATAATTTTTATTTGAAATTCAGCAAATTTTCTTCTTTAGATGAATTATCCATTGATCTTACCTTAAATATTTGTATACAATGAATAAAATTTCATAAGATTTTGATTCTGCGCATGTTGAAATGCGGTTAACTCGAAACATTATAAATGGAATATGAAGGTTGAAAATATAATTTTCTTAAATACTTATATTTTTTTGACTAAATGATAATTTTAAAATGACGAAAGTTCTTTTTTCTCTTTCGTAAATATCACATACAGTATTTGCAATCATAAACCAAACACTATATTTCGAAATATTTCATGGTTTCTTACGGTATGCTAAGAATTTAATTCAACTTTTTGAAAGAGTTTTGAACTATTTTAGCAGTGTTCTTCTGATCATTCGCGATCATTGCCGAGACATTTTTTAATTCATTCAAAATTTAATCCAATAATTAAATAATTTACAATTAGATTCGCGAAATTGAATCTAATGGGAAAAATATTTTCAGCATAATTTTCCTCTAACTCTGGAGGTTAATTTTTCTTTTTATGATTTAGTTTTTCGGAAAAGTAATACCCCTTATAGTTTCACCGAACTGTGATAAAAATAGTCTTATTATTTTTTAAAAGATTTTTGCATTCTGATCAGCAGCAATGCAAAATAGTTTATGCTTGTAATATAGCCAAAAAGTACAGATATGAGCAGCGCGGCACAATAATCATTAATATATACCCCATGATTTTATCATTATGCTACATAGTATATGCTTTCTGTTATGACGTCATGATTGAAGTGTCGCGAATTTATTTCGTGTTGAAATAAAGAAAATATCTTGTATTCAATTTTGAAAGGATTTTTAACGTCTAGGTTTAAAATTTTAGATGTCTGTGTTTCAGATCTGCGCCACAAAGCTATAAATCTCAGAGGGTAGAAAAGACAACATTCCATTTTTTTCAAGTACTATAAGTACTATTTTTGACATTTTTAAAACAGAATTAAGTTGCTATATCGATAGTTTTAATTGTATCGATGATGTCATTACATAACAGGTAATAGCTCGAGAGAATAAAATATCTGATAATAAATGTATCCCGGCACATAAATCATCGATTAACCTGTTAATCTTGAAATTAAAATGAAATTTAAAAATTTCATTAGATATTTAATGTTTGCTATTCAATATTGCACAATCAAAATTGCCAAGAAATCAAATTATCTTAAGTTGGAGATATTGAAATGATTTTCTCGCATTTCAATGCATTGAATTCTTTCTTAATCCCATTTTGTTTGGATTTTTGTTCATAGAAAAATGTATTGGTTGAAGTCTAGAAAGTCGCAGAAACGGTGATAAATATATAAAAAGACATGGAGCAGTAACTTGGCTTTTTTTTTCTTTATTAGAAAAAACTCTTTATTAGAAAAGATATTAACATTGAGAGAAGGTGTATAGCAATGTCCCTTTACAATTTTGTAAGTTACGCGTGCAGATAGGTATTAGAGGCATGTAGTTTTCCTGAAGGAATGGTTACTATCCTTAATGAAGCTCTTCAAAAACAACTAATCATATATAAAAGAGAATTATTATAAAGTTTTTCTTGCATTGTATTAGAATAGATTCACTAGACAGTTCTGAACCAAGTTGACCCGAAAAAACAATATTCTGTTAATAAATATGAGAACCTTTCAAAAAGAAATTCCACAGTTCGAAAAGAAACTATTCCTTTGCACACTAAAAACGGCGAACCAAATTGCATTGAGGCCTGAACATTTTGATATGGATGTACGCTTTTATACCAATATTTGCACATCTCATGTAAAGTTTCTTTAAGGTAATAAGTCTTTTGCTCCTTCCTTGTCTGGAAAAATGGCCCTTCGAATAATTTATCAAAACAGAAATGCAGGTCATGCAACTTAAGGGTGTCCATTTTGAAGAGCTCCTTGAATATATGCCGATTCATTTGATTTTAATTCTGCAAATATAATTCTACAATTCGAAGTATTCTACAAACTTTCTCCTCTTCTTTTATTAATTGATTTTTTTATATGATAAAAAGAATAAGAAAAATATTTCTTTATGTTAATTCATAAAGAAATCGGAATTTAATGAGCTTGCACAAATTTTAATTTCCTTTTTATAAAGTGACACATTTTTATGTCAAGCAAATAGTATTAAGTTAGATAAGTTAGATAAAACTTTTCATTGTATTTCGGTAATCGTACCATGTTTAGATAAAGTATTAGTATATATGTTTTTATTTGTTCTAAGATATTCAACGTTGCAAGATCAGCTGCAGTGCGGTCCGACACAAAATAACAATAAAAAAAAATGTTTTGAAAGCTCTAAGCGTTTAGGAACGTTGAAATTATATTAAAAAATTACAAGTATTCTAGGGCATTTATAATACTCAGAATTACAAATATAAATGTCAACAAAATTTTGTGAAATTCAAGATTTAGAGAGTCAATGCAATAAAATGAATACAATTTTAGACAAGTCACTGCCTCTGAAGTTAAGTTCGGTAGAAAAGTAAATATGCGACTGTAAGTGGCCATTGCATTCTTTCGGTCTTTTAGCAAATTACGAAGAAAGATTCCTAGGCTTCCTTTTTAATGTTGCTGTCTGAGAGTTAAGTTTTGACGTTAAAATAGTAAAGAATAATATGAAATTAGATTCGATTTAGATCTTTAGTTATTTTTTAGAATTGCTCTTTATTCTGGATAACATGTATTCGTATCATTCGGTTTCCAATTCGTTACACAGGAATTAAAAGAATTTTTCAAAGAAAAGTCAAACTGAAACTTAGTTACGCACTTTTTAGCATTTAGCGCATATCCTTAATTATGGAAAAATTTAACTATGTTAAGTATAAATAACACAATTCCCATTAAAAATTTTCACACTTTTTTAATGCTGACATTCCACTTTGAAATTGAGACTCTCCTTGTAATAGCATCAAGTCTGGTGGCATTTATTTCTTTAATAAATACTTCGTTACAATCTTTAACTCACTGTAGTATCGTATTTCGTAACATTTGGCAGTGTGTTGTAGCATCGAAGGGGATTTTGCAATCAGTATGAAGAAAATTATGAGAGTTATTGCATATTAGAATTACTTATCTTCTAATGAAGCTATTTTTATGGCAGTCAGTTTGGTTCTGTTGGGAATTCGACAAATGAAAAATCGTCAAATATTGGAATAAAAATGAGTCGAGCTAAAATTCGTTGAATAGAAAAATCTTTCATAAAGGCGAGTTTAAGTAACATGCAAATGTCGTTTGAAGTCGGAGTCCTATATAAAATTTCATTAAATGGAAGAGGATTGTATATAGAATCTAATAGAGTACTTTTGAGCTCAAGATTTACGATTTCTGCACTTTTCCTTATAAAATAAAATCAACTTCTTTCTTAAATTCTTATTAATTTTAAAAATGACGAAGCTATATTTTTCACTTTGCCTTGCTTTTAAGGAGTGCTTTCTTTTTGAGAAAGCAACCAACTCTTCCCTACTTTGCAATTCAAATGCTTTTTCTTTTGATGAATTTCTGTTCAAGTAAGCTCAACTGCAAAGCATTTGGAGCAAGTAAATTTAAGATGTAATGGTTTAAATCTTTGATGTGCTGTTCTCCTGAATGTCTATTTTTATTCCATCATTAATATATTTGAAAGAAATGCAACATTTAATTTTTCCACTTGGAAAGATTTAACAGCTCTTTCCCGATGTTCCATTTGCTTCGATCGTATTTGCATATTTTTTCTCGAAATTACAAATGCTCAGATAATTTGGTTGTATTCGAAATATTAAAAATCCAAAATAGCCTTGGACTTTTTTTCTCAAGTTAAATCAACATTTCTTTATTCACTGAAGTAAAATAAACTGTCATAACGTTGCCAGTTTAGAATGCTGCTTTCTTTTTTATTTCAGTTTTGAAAAGAATGTATGCCATCATTTAAGTCTTCGGATATATGAATTTTTGTAAAATTTCGTTTTTTATTAAATAGTCCAAAGAATTATCCTGCGATAAATCATAAATTTTTCTTGCGAAGTTCATTTCAGGGAAATGCCAGTGATTTAATTATTTGTTTCTTTCATCTCCTTAATCTTTTGAATATCTATCTTTTTTAGAAAGTTTTTTGCGTTTCAAACAATTTTGTGATGCGCGGAATAGTATTCAAAAGGCAACAGATATTGCAAGGTTTTATTGATGAAATGATTTGCTATTTTAACCTAAACCTATTCAAAACGAATTATGATAAGCATTACTCATTAAATGTAGTCAAGGAGTAAAAATGCTTCTTTCGTGTTTGCCTGAAAAACGCGTTAAAACTGGCTTCAGGCCTGCATCATAAAGTTTTTTTTTTCACAAATAAAAGCTCTCCATTTCCATTGAATATGGAATATTTTTCTTAGAATCTAAAATTTTCATAATTTTAAAAAGAATATCGAAATTTATAAATTACTACAAGCAAAAACCGATTCTACTAATAATACAGTTTTAGAACTTAGTCTAGTATACTGCAGATGTGATTTAACGAGACCCTTCAATTTTTTTATTGACGTGAAATGATAGTTTTTAAAGACGTGAAATGACGCCAGTCTTATGACAGATGAGGTATAATTTTCTGTATTTCTATCCATGTATCATATAATCGAACTTAAACCTTAAATCCAAATAGTAGTTGGAGTTTTCTTAATGTCTGAATGCTTCAAAGGATTTCTTTAGTGTTTTCATGTTTGGACATTTAACCATGGTGCAAAACATTAAATTTTATTGCATTTTATGAGTTTATAATGCATATATGCTTACACTATAAAAATCCATTAAATAACGTGATTTTAATTTCAAAGTGAAGAATTTGTAGTAAATACTGAGGATCAAACAATTAAATGTTACAATTTTTTTAAGAAATACAGTTTCTACTTTCCATTGTATCTGTCATGATTTTATGTGTACCTATTTCGAACAGAAAATGTCTTTTGGCATATTTGCAGTAAATGAAATAAGGTGTACACTTTGCTACTTAATGTTTCTTTTAGTGTATCCAGTTTGATTAGGTACATGTTTGAAAATAGTTTGAAGAGATGGCCTTTACAGAAGAGGAGCATTTTGTTTTATGCTCATCTGGATATCACTATCTGTTCAATAGCTTGTTTTTCACACCTTTCATCAGTGTCCTTTTAAGTTCTATCAACAATCTCCTTTTATTCCTCCATTTATTTACATTTAAACTTCCCCTATTTCTAATTGCATGGCAAGTAATGTTCATAATAGACAACGAATACATCGAAATTTTTGAAAGAATTATTCAACTTTACTTCCAGATTGTGAGCCTTCATCAATTTCAGGATATTCTTAATTTTTATTTTTTGCAATAACTTCTCCCTTCCTGAAATGCGAGACATCCGCAGAATTAGAACTAAAAAAAGGCAGTAATTTGAAATATATTTAAAAAATGATTGCCTGTATTTCTACTGTTTGCATATCTGCAATACTAATTTCAATAAAGTGTTGTTTTTTTTACGAATTTTCACGAGTGAAAACACAATTCATGGATTACAGTTCAGATAGCGAACTTGCTACCAAAGGTTAGAGGACTAAAGCTTTACATTTTTTTAGAATTAATCACTGCAATGTTTTTCACTAAAATGCAACTATATGAGGGAAAAAAGCGAAGATAAAAATTATACAGCAATTTCTGCATTTTCCATTGCATCTGAAACAGGGTTTTTCCAATCTAATAATATTTAACATGATGCTACGAAATGGTTATATTTTAAGTTTTAGTGTATGATCTATATCAAAAGAGAATTAACAAATTAAATGCTAACCCCTAGTCCCCAATTTTATTGTTAGCAATTCATCGGTTCACCATTTATGAAACCCTCACTTTTTACGTACAAAATCATGATGGAATCCTTAAAATTCCAAAAGATGCATGCTAGGAATATTGGGTTGTTCGGAATGTAATTTCGTTTTTTCCCGACAGAGGATTTAATTGTATTTTTTTGCACCCAACTTCACATTTAAGCCGTATCATTTTTATATGCTTTGAGAGCTCATATAGCAAGGTTTGTGTGTGAAAAATTCCAATTCATTCTACGCAGTAGTTTTTGGTTGGTGCCCTTTTAAATATGGAGAGCGATAAGCAGCATTTTCGACATATCTTACTGTTTTACTACAGAAAGGGTAAAAATGCTGTTCAAGCCAGAAAGAAATGGACCGATGTGTATGGAGAAGGTGTGTTGACAGTACGCCAGTGCCAGAACTGGTTCGCTAAATTTTAAAACCTTCACTTCAAATGAGGAGATCAAAAACCACCTCGATCCGTTTTTTGGCAGCAAAGACCAAACATTTTATGAGCGTGGAATGATGCTACTACCAGAAAGAAGGCAAAAGGCGTTGGACCAGAACGGCCAATATATCATTTAATAAAGTATTTGTTTATTATACGAAAATTGTCTTTCATTTCCACAAAAAAAAAACGAAATTACTTTCCGAGCAACTCAATAGTTATAACTTTAGACAATTTTAGATCTCAGCAGGATGAGCTGGAGGAAATTGTTGCTGAATTATTTAACGAATCAAAAAATAATTGTAGAGAAATGGCTAAACTTCGAAAACAGTTTTAAGTAAAAATTTGAAAAGTATCTTCGTAATCTCTTAGATAAAAAAAAAATGCAGATTTCTTAATGACCTGGCTTAGGATTCCAGTGTTTACTGAAGAAATTGTAAGAATTGTTCAAATAATACTTAATCTTTATTCGTAAATGTACTGATTATTTTTCATGCTTGGTGGGAAAGATTCATATCGTATGAGTAAGGATCATGACAAAGTGCCGATATTGGTTGAGGCCAAACGCTTGTTAAATGGAGGGGGAGGATAAATGGGCGCATTATCATGATGGATGTATTGATGTACGCTGACCCTATATCAAAAGAGAATTGGGAGATCAAATGCTAATTTTTCGCATCCAAGTTTTCGGATACAGATTCATTGATTTTTCATCAAGGGAACCCAAACTGGATCAATAACGATCTCAAACCTGAATATTGGAGAACTGGCTTCTCTCGCCGTTAATGCGAGCCTGATGTTGGCATCATTCGATGATCTTCGTATATCCCCGAACACCTGAAACAATCTGCAGGATTCTACTATTTGGGAATCGCCAAACATCCCGTATAATTTAATATCTTACAATACCGTCAGCGGCATTGTTAAGTTTCATATGGAGAGGGGAGGTTACGCAAAAGTCCAAGAAGTTATAAATTGTTGGAAATAGATTTTCATAACTTAAACGCACTCAGCTCCAGAAAAATATATAGAAGTCCCCACACCAAAATGCAACGCCGAATTTACAACAGTTTAAAAATGTAAATGCTTGTACTTGAATGTCTTCGGATCGTGGTGAACTGGTAGTAAGGTCTCGGTTTCGGAACCGGAGAGCTTCAGGTCCGAGATCTGATGTCCACGAATAACAATTATGTGAGGGAGTCTGATGCAGGTTAAATTCGTCGAGGCCAAACGTCCTCCCGCTGATGTGGTGTGGATGTTGGAGAATGAGGTGCTAGCTCGGGTGTCGGTTTCTTCGTCTGATCGCGGTTCAAAATTTCGATGTTCGTATCAAAATAACCGTAGTATTGCTTTAAAACGGGACGTAGATGTAACTAAAATCGAGTGTCTTCTCTTAATCACCATTCAAGACAATATATCACTTAGGCATTTTTATTTTAATTTTTAACAATACCTACAGAGCAGTAAAATGATGCAAGTTATTCCAAAAAATAATTTTAAGTTGTAGATTAATTTTTCAGGAAAACGTCCCTGCATTTAGTGAATAATTATGCATCGAATTACTTTTTCGGGGGCATAGGTTAAAACTTTTCTTCCTATTTGGAACCCTCTCTATTTGACACTTGTTGTACCTCCCCATTCATCTCCTTCTACACTTGTCACTCGCTACTATAATTATGCCGCTGATGGGTGTTCATTTTTGACATGAATGACAATCACTAAAGCAAGATATTATCTGAACGAATGATTACAAATAAATCGTTGTCATTAAAAATATGGTTTCAAATCCATTCTGCCTTTGTGCAATACCTGTTTTCACCCCTTTCCACCAATAAAATGTGTTGCAGGAACAAAAGTTCTTGCTTGGTCAACACTACGAGATCGGTTTGTTCCTTCTCGAGGACTCTTGCATCGAAAGAATCGTTCCAACGAAATGAGAACAACACCAGAGCGACACTGGTACGATCGTCACATTGATTAGAGGAAGAATTCACTTTACTTATACATGTGCAGTTCGATAACTGCGTTAAAAATTTGTATTTGCATATGTATATTTAATAATGCGATTTCATATTAAATCTCTGTATTATAATTTTGATATTTAATGAATTAATTGCTTTTTTAAGGTAAGTAATGCTTACAGGTGAATTTATTGGTACATTTAGCTTAAATATTTAAATTTCCACGGTTGTAGGTAAGTATTGAAATCTGCTTCTTTCTGTTAATCATATCATAAAATTTTTTAAAAAAAATCATGAGGTAATTATAAAATTCTTTGATAGTAATTGTGTCTAAAAAACTAAGTTTGAAAGTTTTCGTATTTATTTTAAAAGATGAAGACTGATATAAAGAATTTATTAATATCAGGTTAATAGTATCCGTTAGATTAATTAGGATGTAACAAGGGAGGCCTGTGATGCAAGAGCGCATAAAAATTCACTATATTGAGTCTGAAATTTATTGTACTGATAAATACCATAGAAATTTTTTTAATTTATTGTAATTTTTATACCAAATAATTAAGAAAGTTAAATGATAGAATGTTAATGTAATTATTATATACTTATTATATATATTTAACGAATATGAAATTTGTTTCTATACTTTTTATACCATAGGTTAAAAGGCATATTTTTGAATCATGCAATTTTATTAGTGTTAAGTAAAATACCAGGTGTTTGTTTTATTATATTCTAAGCATTAAGAATATTGTTCTATATTGTTGTTAAACAATTTACAGAATAGAATACTCTTTTCTAATATAGCAAATAAAATTTATTTCTTAGATAGTGGAGAAAATAGATTGACATTCTAATTAGAAAAAACAACGATTTGCAAGATATATAAGCCTTGATCAAGATACTTTCTCTCGACTCAATTATAATTGATTTTTTTTCATTCATTACGATCTTGATTGATGCCCAAAATTGTTAAGACAGCTTGAATTAATATTCTGAAATAGAAAATATAGATTGGAATAATATGCAATAATGATACTTTAAAATCTAATGTAAATCTTAATTAATTTCCAAATTTTTATTTTAATTTAACCCATATTAAGTTCATTGAAAAATGTTTTTATTTCCTGATCCTATTCTTAATTTTTATTCAATTAATGCTACACGCGCTCTATAGAAATGCTTACTTCTGTATTTTCTCACGTTTTGAGAGAAGGAATAAAAATCCTTAATCTTTGGCACATTCTTTTAAAGATACCTCAATTTCTCCATCCTAAATCGACAAGTGTCGAAGAAATCCCTATTAAAATGTCATTGTAAAAACCACTGAAGAAAACATTTCGCTATCTTTTGCTCTTTTCTTGTGACGGTATGTAGACTGATGTATTTACCACAACAATAATTGTACATAAATTATGCCTCCCAGGGTTAGAATAAATCGAAGTTCCATTCGGCCTGACATCTGATAAAAATAAGTTTACACTGCTTAAAAATATTTTATATAATATAATATAGTGAAAAATGAGTATTATAGAATATACATTTGGATTCCTTCGTTGAAATGCTAAATGCAGTAGTCGGCTAATTTCAAGGAAATGGGCTTCACACTTCTGGCATTGCTTGTATATTTTGGAATGTTTTCGTCTTAAGGCTTTGAAACAGCGTCATCATCAGCGCTGTCATTTAACAATCAGGATGTCAGGATTCAGTCCTTAATAAACAATTTTAAAGAAGCTTGAGAAACTTATCAAGTGAAGTAAAATTATTTGTAAACTGTTAATTTTAATATTTATGAAAAAATAAATGTTCTCCTAGAGTATTAGAGAAATAATTCTTCTAATACTTTAAAAATTAAATTTTAACTAGAATTAAACTGAAATAATTGAATATCTTTAACGGCAGTAAAGTAAATAAATATCTCCAAATCATTAATCTTTAAAATTTAATACATTTTGATAACTTACAATACCTCAGAATTTACTAAATACAAACATTACCATCTTGAATAACTAAAAAGAAATAGTAAAAAGCTGGCATTATGGAATGAGTAGACAGGTGGTCAAAGAAGGCGAAGAAACTGAAACATTTTTCCTTTTTCATATTTTAACATTTAGATGATATAAGTTCATTAAAAAAAATCTCAAAAGAATATCTGTTACCTGAACTATTAGCATAATTCCGGGTAAAAAAAGTAGGCCACCTTAATTAAATTTTGCTCTAGTTGTCCAATTGCTGTTCTTCGTGCAAACGTGCAAATTCCTTGGATTAGGATGTCATCTTGGATTCTTGTAAAAATATACGGAATAATTATATAATATTATTTATAATATACAAAAAGGGGCAAACTTTTACACATATACGTTACTTGGTACCTCGAGGTATTAACTCTACACTATTGAAATTTGTGGTCCCATAAATAGGGTGAAATGAAAATTAACGTTATAACGTCTTAATTGTTGGACATAATGCAAAATTTTTCACAACCTACTGCAATTAAAAACATTAATTATTCAATGCATGACATAAAATTTATTTCTATACAACTGTCTCTAATTTTTATCAGTTGTCAGTAACAATTTACACACAATTTAGAACACGGCCTTTTTTTTTTCTTTGAAATAAGCCAATTTTACTGTTTATAAATTACATTTTACATACACGGTTTTACCAATGTTTTAAGTTTTTTCTTCTGACTTTTGGTTCCTTCGAGCTTGCAATAATTTATCTTTAAATACTGTTGTTCAGAAGTGCTGCAATTTCTTTTATTGTTTGCAACATTTTTGTTTCATATTTTAGCGCTTTGAAAATTTTAATGACTCATTTGACTTATAGCATTTTTGTGATTTTTAGATTTAGCCCAAAGGATAAGAATTTCGCTTGATCAATTTTTATTATATTGTGTCGCATTAACGTAATATTTTATTGCAACGGTTTCAACGTCTTGCATTTTAAAAGCATGTAACGGACACCTTATTCTAGCTTTGAAGAACGATTAATTTTAGGCCTCTTTAACTTAATTTTAGGCCTCTTTAACTTGCCTTAACTTGCCTAAACTCTTAACTTGCCTATCTTCAATTGAGACATTTTTCCCAGTTGTTAATTATTATCCGAGTTCAAGATTCAAACACTAAATTGTGAATATTTGATTTAAAGTTGAAATATTTGTAAATATACCTCCTAAAGCATAGTATTTGAATGTGAATGTAACTAACGAAATTAGCGCGAAACCAGAATCTTCCCGCTAAAGTCAATGAATAAACGCAGTTATTAAAAAAAAATACTGATTTCATGCTTAATGGCATTCTGTTGTGTGCGCATTGGATCTTGCTTTATGAAAATAGTTCACTTATCTGAATTTTGTAATTATCGGATTTCTATTTTAGCTGTAATTAAGAGATGTGCATATTAATACGCATCTTAACTACTAAATAAAACATGTAAGATGTTAAGACCAAAGAACGTTTTAGGATTATTTTATCTTAAAATTGATATCTTAAAATTTAATCTCTTAAAAAATCAATAGTATGCACTTAGAAACAACCTATTCATTCTACGGTCAAATACATATACTAGAATTCTACAATGGGGACGGCAAGTAAGCTTTACTTTTCACAAATGCGAGACTCGGTGTAAATGTTCATTCGAAATCGTTAATATTAATTTCTAATGAAATGAATATTGAGGACTCTAAAACATCTTAAAGGATTAAATATAAAAATTCAAAAATTTTACGATGTGAAATTGCACATCTTTTACGTACTTGCAAACAGAACAAATAAATGTAGTAGGGGATGCTGCGGCTACTTTAACATATCATAGATAGTTAAAATATGCAGAAATTCAAATATTTATGAATGGGCACTGTTGATTCAAATTACTTTAAAATGAATAAGATTCTGCGAATTGAGAGTTGATGGTCGAAAGGTAACCCGCCCGATATCTCTGGCCAACCCCCTCGAGGTTGTCCAGGGTGGGGAGGATGTAGGAAACGTGATTATATCAAATATTTCTGTTGCGCAGTTGGCAACAGCTGTAAAAAGTTAGTTGTGTTTGAAAAGAAGCAAGTAATGTTTTTTGATACTTTCAGTCTAATTTGATACCGACAAAACTCCACAAAGCAGATAATCAACGACAATTTCAGTTTCTAGCTATGAGAAATAAGCAAAATTGTGTGTGCTTTCTATCTTCTTACTTCAGAGTTCTTTCTTTCTTCAGAGAAAATTATACTAGACAATATACTTCTGCTTGCATTTTAAAATTCAAATTTTACTTCTTTCAATCATGTCAATTTTATTTCTAATTTTTTGATCGATATTGATTTTAAGAACATTTAGCGGAGGCGAAATAAGAAAATATATAGGTACATCTTTGCTTGTAAATGCTAAGACTTTTTACTTTTCTGACACTTTTTTTTAAATGTTTCTCAATTTAATATATAACTGTTGATAATGTTTGTTTTAAAGTAGTGCAATTTAATATATAACTGTTGATAATGTTTGTTTTAAAGTAGTGATTTAACGTTGACAAAAAGAGAACGCAAGCGCTCCGCTCAAATTCAAGCAAATAAATGCAAAAAAAAAAAAAAATTTCTTTTGTGAGCAAATGAAATATTTTTTATCGTTGAATTAAGAATATGTGCAAAGAGCTGTTGCCAGAACAAGAGCCGTAATTTAAGAGAACTTTAAAAGCAAAGGGAATTGGCATCAAGAAAACTACCGACAAGTATTTATGAATGAAAATTATTTGATTCTTTCAAAATGATCTTTAAACTTTTTTTAAGAATAATCTATAATTCTAAACCGAATTGAAAGTGATGCTCGATGGATTGGTGATTATCAGTTGAATTAACGTTTTGAGAGTTGAATTCAAGTGATGACTGTTACGATAATATCTTAATGATCTGCGTAAAAATTTCAGACAACCCTGTTGTAAGGATAGCGAGGCTATTATTAGAAATTGTTAAGATTTTTGATTAAATCATTTTGCAACTGAATGAATTTAGTTTATTTTCCTGTTCACTTGCAATCATATTAATAGAAAACAAAGGAATACGGGACAGCTAAGATTTATTTTTAAATAAAATGTCGGGAATAGATGTTTCAAAGAAAAAAATTCGTTCATTTCATAAAATTTGATAAATTACTCATGAATTCTTATTGTGTAATAATTGAAGAAATTAATGATTTGATGTTAAAATAAATTATCAGTAGAAACTGCGCAATATGAAGGATTTTGCATTTAAATAATTGTTTATCGTGACTAATAAAACTTAATACATTTTTGATGGGAAAATTATTCCTCCGAGATCAAAGTTTCGTGGATTTAAGTGTATTTCAACTTGAAGAAATCATTTGAGATAACTTGTATCTTCAATGAAAAAAATTAAGGTTTTAGACTACTGTAAAAATTTCTTGAATAATTTTGAAAATAATTAAACGGAATAAATTCTTAATTTTAAGAACTAAAGCTTTCGTTTGAAAAAAAATAAATTATAATCTAATATACGTTATTAGATAACTATTGGATGTTTTCATTTTAGTACTCTTCGAATGTAGTTTTCATAAACCGTCTTGAGTTCTACGTATGAATAAAATACCATTTTTAATCATGATGTATTAAAATATCAATTATAGTTAATATTTCGAACGTTTTCTTTAAAAAAGTAGACATCGAATTTTTCACCTTGAAGTAAAGCAATTTTATGAAGCGCTATTGCATTTTTTGCAATTTTGATAATCTCGCCGTTCTTTTATTAACTAGCCGCCTTTGGCGACCAGCCGGTTCGCCAGTATTACCGCTCGCTACATTTTTCAATGAAATATTTTAGGTAACTGGTCTCTTAAAGGATTCTCAAACAAAACATTTTGAATCTTCAAATTTTGATAGTTATACCAAACTTGTACTGTTGTTTAGATCGTTTCGTTCAATTTACTATAGATATTTTGCTAATTTGTTGTCATTTCCGGCAAAACTTCAACTTTAATTTAAAAAGTAAATGATGAAATTGCAATTAATATTAAGATATTTGTTAATAAAATCAAGCGTTTTATTTTATTTATCATCTTTATTGTTATTAATTTATTATTAATTTTATTGAATGTGAGTATTGCAAATATTGCAAACAGAGTCGCTCGGTATTTAAGTCTTATGTGAACTACAAAATATTTTTCATAATTTATGTAATATCTCAATGAATAATTCAACAAAACCTTCTCGGATTCAGCATAAAATTCAGTTTTTAGTTTTGCTTTCAAAAGGATTGAAATGAAATCAATAATATTTTCTTCCGACCTATAAATATATTTCAAAAATTATGAAGTCTAAATTTAATGTAGTAAGGTATTATATTCTGAGAAATATTCGAGACACACCAAATTTTAAATAAATAAATAAATAAATGAATGTTTCTATTTTCCACGATTAACTAAGACTTATTTATGAAGTTTTGAATTTTAAAAATTTAGAAAAACTCAGCATTTTCATAATCTTACGCCAATTAATCTTGAGAAACCTGTGCGCTGATTGGCGTATTTTCTTTGAAACGATCGATGGGAAATCTAAAATTATCCTTTTTTTTATTGAATAGTGATATTCAAATTTTCATTAATCAGTCAGTTTAAGTGATTGATTTAGTTGATTGGAAATTCTTTTTATTTATAATATTAGTGTTTCAAGAACATTTTGTTAATCGTGATTTCCACAGCAGAAGCTTTACGCAAAATCAAAAATTCGTTATTTATTGGAGCATTTATTGAATCAAGTTACATAAAATATAATCATTTTCCATTTAGACGATTTTAGCATATGTGTCTTGCTAAAGGTTTACAAATTAGCTGTGTGACCCCGATTTGAATGGATACCCTGTTCATATTAAACAAAACTTGTCTTAAAATAAAACTTTATTGGATTAATAATATAGAGAGTGTAAAAGATCATAAAAATTTTTTTAATTTTTTTTTTAGAAAAAATATTTTATGTTTGTTTCATTTCCTACAGACACGTAATAAATCAGTCAGTTTAAGTGATTGAATGATTATATTTTTGCAGATTTCATTCCCATAAAGATTTAATGTACTTTTAATTGGAGCTTTAATCAACGTGATGGCAACACTTTGAAAAAAGCTAATTTTTTCCCATGAATGCGAAACGTGCTCGTGCAGCTTAAATTTCATTTTTATTTTGTACGAAAAATATTGTTGGAAAAATATAGTTAAAATATTTATTTAAAAATTCATTAAAAATAGAAATTTAATTTTAAGGTTAAAACATTGATATCATTTAAAAGATAAATTTTTGATCTTTAACTTCATGCAAAAATCTTTTTTGTGCGGTAATATTTTCGGAAGTTATAGCAGAAACACGCAAACATTTCGCTTAATTTTGAAATAAATAAAATTCTAATTAAAAATTCGAAAAAATAACCCCCAGGTGCACATTCCCGACCTCCAAGGTATACACGTGCCACATTTGTTAGCTTTAGGTTGAATGGTCTGGCCTGTAGAGCGCCAGCACACACACACACACACACACACACACACACACACACACACACACACACACACACACATATTGAGCTTTCAGTAAAAAAAATATTATAATAATTGTAGATTAATCCTTTCCACTTTAATTTAAAGCATAAATTCTACGGGAGCTAACAGAAACTTAGAGATGCATATTACGTTGACTGAAGGCTTTTATAATATTATGAGTGAATTATATGACTATTAAAATTTGAAGTTTTAAAATATTTTGATGAAGAATCTATTAAAGTAGGAATTGCATAAAATATTTAATTATTAAAATTTTAATGAACATTATGATTGGCTACCGGCTGGTCGCCAAAGGCGGCTAGTAACACAATAATTGTGTTAAGAAAAAAAACCCAATGATCTTTCATGCAATAATTGCCTTTTTTTAAAACAGTATTAAGTATATTTTAAAGATTTAGTCTTAATTGTCAACAAAGAATGCATTTGTATTAGTAAAAGATATTTTTAGCTATTACTGGTAAATATGCAATTCTAAAAGGTAAAAATATTCTAATATTTTAAACCTGAAGCTTGTTAATTCCAGATGAATATGCATCTGTTTGGAATGTTTTTAGATAATCCCCCTTTTCTAAATAAATTCAATCCGCCCTTGAATATTTTGAATGCAAGTACATTTAAACACATTGAATTCTTTGCTGACTATCATTTTCTACTTTATTAGTTTTTCGAATACGAACTGTACAAAATTTTTGGTAATCGCCTCATAAGAATCTGTAAATTAATAAAAACTTGATAAAAGAATGTATTTTTACATTACCATTTTATTAATTTTAGAATGTGTTAAACTGCTTTAAAAAAATCTGCGTTCCAGCTTTGCACAGGATTTTATATAAAGGGCAGATTTTCTCGGTATTTTTGAAGATTGAAACATATTTGGAGTTTTATCTTTACTGTAATCAAACCTCGCATTACATAAAATGCTGTGTGTATTTCTTTTGAAATTTTTATATAAACCATATCATATCCATCAATCATTGCAATACATTTATTGAATTTTGTGACTCTTTGCAAGATATTATCTTCCTTAGGACGTGCAATCGTAATGCCTTCAACTAGGAAGAGAGTAGTATATTATTAACAGCTCCTTTACTTCTCGGATGTTTCAGTTTTTCGCGATAATCTGGTTGGTATTTTAACAAATGAGAAGTCGTGAAATGTTTAAAGAAGTGACATAAAAACTTCCATTCCACAGAAATTGTCTTTTATAATCGCATTTAAATAGTCTATGAATGTCCAAGTTAAGGTATTCTAAGATACGGTATTAACTCTGTCAAGTTAATGGCGTTAATACCAAAACTTTTAAACTTTATAATACAATATATAAGCGAAATAGGAATGGCTTGTTATAAATATATCCCGTTCCTAGAGCGTGTAAATCACTCCCGAATATTTTAAATGAGTGAAGTGATATACAGTGATTTTTTTTTTCATTTTATGATTAAGGAATAAGAGAAGGTTCTAAAATTATATGAAATGAAATTTTGGGCCTGTCATTTTTAACCATATACGAATCCTGATAATTTCACCAACATAATCGTTCATGAACTTGCAATTCTCACCTTTCTTTTGAGGGCAATGACTTATTATATGAGAAAAATTATGTTTGAGCGCTTAGCTACACAAAGTATTTAGTGCTGCTTCGAAGAGAGGGAGAGACGAAATCAAGGAATATGTAAATAAATACAATATAAAAATTTCGCTCTGATTCAATCAGTTTTTAGAATAAAATGACATGGAAGGGTGATCTACATATTATCGTAAGACTCGGTTTAAAATTTCCAAAATAGCTCGGAAATAGACTATGCTCGGTTTCGAATAAAATTTAGTTCCTAGATTATTACTTAGAATTTGATGCTATTTCTTTAAAATGTCAACTTTGTCGTCTAATTCCTTTTAGCTATTCTTTCTTGGCATGCAAGGATTTCTTGGAGCAACATTATTGCATTTAGTGTGAACTTGGTTTCTTTCAATCATGGCTCTTTATGCTAGCTCGTTTTTGGTTTTGTTTCCGCAATTGCCGCCATGAGCTTTTATTCAGTTTAGCATTTTCTTTGTTGGGATAACAGAATTTGAATCGACTTAGCTGTGTTTTAAAGGTTGTTCTGAAATATTTGAATTTTGAGAGTGTGGTGAATAGCATATAAGCCAGTTAACAACTCTTCTACCCGAACGATCGTTTTGGTAAAATGGTTAAGTTACTGGACTGCTAACCAAAAGATCCCAGGTTCTATCCTACGCGCATCGCTTACCGCCTCAAGAGGTTGAATAGTCGTACGCTTCAAATGAACAATCCTTGATGGTCCAGATCAAAGCTTCGTGTTTTGCCAACAGCATTGTTTAAAAGATGGGAGTTAGTCTATCCAATTATACGGATTTGTTAACCTTCAAAACCACGGAGACATTATTTGCGCTACACTCCTTTTTGGAGTCGTGTATATATTGAGACCTGCAGATATTGTAATTTAGGAAAATAAGTAGATTATGTTTCTGCGATCATGTTTAATCTGTTGTAATCTTGTGATCTTTGGCTATCTTCCGAGAGAAATGGATCTTCGCGAAGAAATGTCTTCTTTTCAATCTTGTATTCGAATGTAATAACTTTTGTGCTTTGCCTTTACGTAAAGGAGTAAAATTTTGGATATTATCTTGCAGTTGAGGTGGTACGATAGGTTCTGATGATAAATAGCAGAAATCTTTGGGTGGCTCATTTCTTCTGTCCTAGAAGAGCTATTCGCAACCTATGCAGTTGAAACGTAGAGAATCATCCTGAATGAAATCTTATGTAATATCTCACAAAGTTGTTTTTTTTTTCCTGCTATTTTCTTCTGCGATTGTTCTTTTATACTTTGGTGTTGGATGAATAAAATTACCTATCGAGGATAATTCTTAAATATTTAAAAGTGCGACTTTTTTTTATGGACTTCAGCATTTGATGGTTGGACCTTATATCAGTTTCTAAATGGGATGATAAATAGATTTTCATTAGACAAATAAGAATCAATTCAACATTTCTAATTTTTTTAAAAAATATTTAGAGCTTGTTGCATATAGATTTAGAGATTATCTGTAGTTCTGGAACATATTAAATATATTGTTCGCAAAATCATTTTTTTTCAATGAATCCTAAGATGGATAAGAGTATAGGTAGGTTGCTTTTTCTTTTGAGTTCTCTACTATGTTTGCATAAGTAGTAGGTTTTGTCGTTCTTGGTTGATTTTTATCACTATTTTTCTGGCTCGATTTTCTCCTCCATTTAAGATGTTTGGTTGATTTTATGAACGCTTGATTGCTATCTTCTCAGGGGAGGTGATCTTCGCTAACATCTGCCATTTATGTTCTACGAAATCCAAAATAATCATTTCCTTTTTGCCTTTTTAGCATAATTTGGTTCGATAATGCAACCAATTACAATTAGAATTTTTCCGCAGTTCTATTGTTTAAAACTTTCATGGCCCCTTCTGGTAAGAATTAAACTTGCAAACATGGCCGAGTATATTTTCTTAAGTGAAAAATATACTGTTGATTCATTTTAATTTTCTTTTCAAGGAATAAGTTTATTCTAATAATATAACGGAAGGAATAGCAATAAAGAGTGAAGACTACTATTAAAATTGCTCCCCATCATAAGCAAGCATCTGAAGTGCCATGATTTTCGAATATTCATATAAAAATAACTAGGAAAAAATAGAAGATCGAGAAAAATATAAGGAAATAGCGTATTTAGCAAATATTATTCCAGTTTTAAAGAATTAAGTTGCTGAATATGCATACTTTACTCAAAATCTACTTTAGACTTAGAATCGTTTTTCCCAAAACAAGCTTTTTATTTAGCTTTTGAATGGAATGACGTAGAAATGATTCACCTTGATACCTTTGCCGAAGCCATTTATCGAAACAGGAAAATAAGGAATATCGTTAAGGAAATGAAAATAATTGAAAAAGAACCATTAAAAAAATGTAGAAATGCAATTAAATATTGAATCTAAATATTTAAAGTTATCCAAAGGAAATTATTTGAATATATGGGTAAACTTTTTTTTTCTTTCTGATCTGTGAGAAACTTTATTTTATCATTTGTTTCATTTTCCTATTCTGTTTAATAGTCAAAGGCTAAATATTGCTATTCAGAAAAAGATCTTTCAAATTTTTTAAATAGAAATAAACAAAACTATGAGGATTGTTACCAATTTTATGCGATTTTCTCGTGGTCTTGTTTATTTTAACGGGTGGGGATGAAGGATAAAATAAGATACATTTAGACATATCTCATAATATGATTTTTATAAAGTTATATTTCTACAGCGCCAAAATTATTGATTGACACGTATACACATCGAACGCTTTTTAGTTGAATAGCATTTTTATTATGCGGAATCCCAATATATCACAGATATTGATTCGGTAAACTATCCAGAGCATCCATATAAGCAAAAACATGCAGTTTTTAAATTGTGTCGGCATGTATTAATGAATACGAAGTATTAACTATTTGATCAAGGTCGTCCCTTAGGACAGCAGAGCTGTATCGTCCCCTTAAATAATTTTTACCGGTTTCCTTTTCTGTTATTTCATTTGCTTATTTTCAAGTCTCTGGGTTCGAGTTCTGTGCTTATTTTTACATGCTTGAAATTTAAGATGAACTAAGAAAATGGGAAGAAAGCAATAAAATAAGACTGAAAATGAAACTACAAAATACCAAAGAAGGTGGGCGCAAAATAGAATTGATTGCCATCACTAATTAATTTATCAAAAGACCCAAAAGAAATCCTTTATCCCTTAGAATTGAGGTATTAAAGCTGTAATCAGATCAAACCTAGAGTGTAGCGAGACCAATTGATATCCCCATTTCAATCAAATGTTCGCCTTCGTTGTCTCTGTTTTTTGCTTTTTCTGAATGGCTGTTCGGTTCGATTCTTGTTGCCTCGACATAAATATTTCTAGTTTATTGAATGCTGATATCCTTTTGTATTAGAAGTCTGTCTGTCTTTTATTTTTAGGTATGTTGATAATTTTTAAGAATATTATTCATTTTTAAGGTCGTATTTTTTCAAATTTCTTAAAAAAAATTGAGACCCCTTGGTAAGTTTTTTTTGGTATCACTGCTTATTTCTGATCTAAGAAGCTGATATATCCCGTCTCGTCATCTCTACCTCCGTATGTGGTTATGTTGTCATTTTGGCCAAAGTTTGTTGGAATTGTATAATACAGAAGTGTGTAATTATATATATATAATTATGCTAGATTATTATATATATAATTATTTATTTTCTGGAATTAAATATTAAAGTGAAAGAATAACTGTAATAGAAACATCAGATTTTTTTTAAGATTGAGTTTTTTAAAATATGATCAGAAGATGCGGAAGAAATCAGTTTTCATTAATCTTTTAAAGATATAAAAGATCCCAGCACACTGCTAGTTAATTTTTACTTTACATAAGTAATATATTCTATAAAATTAGTTGGAATTTTATCAATTCGAATACCTTGCTCAATGTATGCTTCTTTATATAAAGTAGAAACGCATGATTCGTCAGGGGGAAAAAAATTCTACCTATGTTTACTCTTTCGTATTAATTTCAAAGTTTTTAATTATGGATTAGAAATCCTTCCTAGAAGAATATCATGGATGTCCACTCTTATTTTTTCTCAATAGTTAATTTATAAATGGGTTCACACTTCAATTGTAAAAATACTTTAACTGAAGTAAACAATTTTTAAAAAATAGTTTTAGTCAATTTATATACACGTAAATATGTTTCCCAAATATTAACTTTTATACTTCCGTAACCTGTTCTTTTAGATAAAATATTGCCACAATAATATTTTCAGTTCCAAATTTTGAGTCTAAAATTAGATAATGAAGCTTTGAATTTTGTACTTTAAAATATAGTTACAACATGCATAATTTTTACGTTTATCTTGTGAGCACATATTGCTTACATTATTTTTTACCATTGTTATTGTAATTGAAAATATTTGTTAAAACGCATCACTAGTTTAGAACACACACACCGCTCTTAACCATTAGCAGGATTCAAGGTTCAAATGCTGGATTGTGAATATTTTATTAAATGTAAAATAGTATATGTGTGAATGTCGATAACAAAATCGAATGCGTGCGGCTAAAAATAGTTCATGATCTTTGTTGCCTTGTTCAGTACCCGTTGCCACCGCGCTCTATTAAAATTAGTAACTAGAACTTACCTGAATTTAGTAATAATCGGAATTCTATTTATATTGCAATTAATATTAAGAACTATGTGTGTATTAAGTTTCGTAACTACTAAATCAAAGAAGAATAAAGTAGTTTAAAACCGAAGAACCTCATAATACTATCTTATCTTAAAACCGATATCTTGGAATTTTATCACTTAAAAAAATTAATAGTATGAACTCGGAAACAACCTATTCCTTCTACGTTCAAATATATTATAGAAGAGTTCTTCACTGAGAACTCCAAGTAAGCTTTACATACATGAAAAATGCGAGACTCAATGGAATTGTTTACCCGAAATCATTAGTATTAATTATTTTTGAAAATAGTATTAGATATGGCACTTAAACATCTTGCAAAATTGAATATAAGAATTCAAAAATTTCAGAATGTAAAATTAATTCATATTTTACTCGTATTTAAACAGAAACTGACGGAGCCGAGGATGTTCTGGCTTCTTTAACATTATAGATAGTTAAAATATTTTGAGGTTCAAATATCTAAATATGGGCACTGCTTGCATATCGGAAACTCGTGATTGACAGGTAAATTAAAGTTAACTTAAGTTGTTAGTTTAATTTGAAAAAAAAGATCTAACCTTATTCACCGGTTACTAAGCGATTACCTAGATGGCCACGCTGATTGGCATTGAAAGAAGGTGAGAATCTTAATATAAACGTCGTTATGCGTGTGTTTCATATCTTCTAAGCGATAGGACCCATTTTCACCAAACTTTGAACATTAGTTGTTCAATATAAGAAAGAATACTATATTTTTCAAAGGGCAAAAGTTAAATACTCGGTTAATTAAAAATTAACTTACATTTTACTTTATTTTTCTGCAGTAATTTCGGAAAAAACGTCTTGCAAGGAATATTTCGAAATCACCTTTTTACAATTCAATATTTAACTATTTTAATATCAATTCAATTTTTAAAGATTAAAACAAATTATATCATAAAATGCTTTTTTTAACAATACAAATATTTAATTTGTGCAATGATTCTTTCAATTATAATTATTCAGAAAATTTAGTCAGAGGATCTTTAAATAAGAACATTTGTAGGTCTTAATTGATGTACCACTATTTGTTAAAATTTATTTCGCATATAACTTTTGACATTTTTAATGGCATTTAAATGGCAATTTATTGCCATTTAAATTGTCAAATTGCCATTAACACCTCAAAAACCGAGGCTGTATTCTTCACCAAGAAGAGGAACAAGCCAAAATTCAACGTTAAAATTGATAATACTATAATCCCCTGGTCTCAGGAAGCCAAATACCTAGGCGTAATTATGGATAATAAATTAACTTGGAAATCACATATCAACTACATTAAAAATAAATTCCGAGATAACTCGCGTAAACTATACCCCCTAATTGCTCGGAATTCTGAATTGAGTAGGGATAACAAAGTGCTTATTTATACTGCGATGCTAAGACCTGTTCTAACCTATGCATGTCCAGTTTGGGCATATGCAGCACCAACCAACATCAATCAAATAGACAGGTGCCAAAACATTATTCTCAGGCAAATTACAAAAGCGAGATGGTTCATGAAAAACAAAGACATCCGACATGCCCTCAATATCCCATCACTAAAAGACTTCATTAAAAAAATAGCAATCAAATTTTTCTCAGACCTCGAAAACATAGACAACCCAGCAATCCAAGAAATTGAAAAATACATCCCCAATCCAAATTCCAGAAGACCCAGACTCATACTAATCCAACTAGAATCAACTTAATAAGCCAAGATTAAAAAATCTTATCCCCTTCAATATTCATATCAACCTAATAATCCCTTAATAAAGCTGAAAATTTCCATGATCCATCTCGCCCTTCCTATTGGCAGCCAAGATCAAACTTTTCACCCCACCCCCCTCACAACCACTCTACCAGGCTCTTAGAACTTGCTCTCACCATGTATCCCAGAAGACACCTCCGCCATAGCTCAACCCTCCAGCTAACCTGAATCAACCCCGACGACAGCAGCAAGCCTCCCATTGGACAATAGCCACTAGCAAACCAGACTATTTAAACCAAGACCCCCCCCCTACCAGCCTCAGTCAAGGCCCTTTTCCACTCCAGTCCAAACGATGCAGCCGAGCCCAACAGATGTTGCCGACCGGAGATGGCGCCCTGCGGGCGCCGGCGCTCCAAAGAATATTCCTTGTGTAATGGCATTTAAATAATTTAATGTTGATGAAACATAAACATAGTTCAATAGCTCAGACGGAGACAGGAAAAGTAAAACTTTTAATAATAAATGGAACAGACTAACCACAACTGCGGATTCAGACTATGAGAAATAATCAATTTTGCATGCTTGTCAAAATAACGTCAAGAAAATTATCCTAGCAAATATATTTTTGCACCATCTTAAAATTCAAAATTTTACTTTTTCCAACGATGTAAATTTTATTTCTATGCACTTCTTTCTATCGATATTGATTTAAAATAAATTAGCAGAGGCGATTCTGAAATAAGGAAATTTATAGGTAGGAATGCTAGGAAACATTACGACTTTTAAACTTTTCTGCTACATTTTAAAATTTCTCTTTTAAGCGAATACAAAACTATTGATAATATTTCTTTTGATTTAAAAGTAGTGATTAAATGATCAAAAGAGAACATAAGTGCAATGCTGAGATTCAGTTGAAGAATTGCAAAAGTAAACGTTTTGTGAGCATATAAAATTTTTTTATCGTTTTTAAACAAAAATGCGCAGTTATTGTTGTTGCCAAACCTCTTAAACCATATTTTAAGAGAACCTCAGAAATTGAGGGAATGAACAATTGGGTATAAGGAAAACTGATTTATTTTCAAGTTGATGAATGAAAATTATTTAATTCCATAAAAATGATCCTTAAACCTTTATTATATTTCAGCATTCGTGAATAAAATTTGCAGGACTAATAGAATAAATATTTCAAACTAATGAGAAAATCACCTATTGATGGGTTTTTAAATAGTCTGCTCTATAAACATTTTAAGGAAACGTTTTAGAAAAAAAAAAATTGATATTATTACTGCAAATAGAAGAATTTAATACGAAAAGGCTAGAACTGTGATAAAAATATTTTGTAGAAAGCCAGTTTTTACGTTAAATAAATCATGAGGGTTTTATATTCGGTCACCGCTGTGTATTTATCTTGTTTATTAATATATAAGCAGTCAAAAGTTTGAAGACTGCGTTTTCTCTGCATTGGCAAGCTATTGCGCTTCAGTATGTACATTCGATTACATCTTAAATGGTTTTACTGCTTAACTGTATCTCTTTTTTTAGCCTTATTTTTCTCTCTAGCCCAAACGATTGTTGTTGTTTTTTTTCAGTATGTTAGAATGGATATATTGAATACATCTAAAACATCTAAAAATTGTTTTCATTTTGATTATTTCTTTAGTGTTGGAGACAATTAAAATATTCACTAAAGCATGAATTCATATCAGTATTACTTACCAAGAATAATCTAATTCTAAACCGAATTGAAAGTGCTGCTCGATTGAATGGTGATTATCAGTTGAATTAACGTTTTGAAAGTTCAATTTACGTGAGGACTGTCATGCTAATATCTTAATGATCTGCGTTAAAATTTCAAACGACAACCCTATTGTAAGGATAGCGAGGCTTGTATTGGAAGTTTTTACGACTTTTGAATAAATCATTTTGCAACTGCATGAACTGAATTTCTTTTCCCGTTCACTTGCAATCATGATAATAGAAAACATAAAGGAATTCCAATCTGCTAAGATTTATTTGAAAATAAAATGTCAGAAATAGATATTTAAAGAAAATCCGTTTATTTCGTAAAAGTTGATAAGTTACCCCTGAATTCTTGTTGCGTAATGACTTAAGAAATTGATAATTTTGATAAAATACATTTTTAAAAATATCGCGCAAAATAAAACATTTTGCATTTAAATTTCAGGTTTAAGCAATTACTTAAATAATTGCTTAAATATTTTGTATATTAAATTATTTGAGCCCTGCGAGTGTATTGTTTCCTGGACACTTCCGAATACTTCAATAATACGACACATGTTTTGTTTCAGTTAGAGAAGATAATTGAATATGTTAAAAGTTACTATGCAGGGTTATGTAGCCAAATTGCTATTGTTTCGCATATGATTGATCGCATATGAAAATGATCGAAATGGACAGCGCGTGCCACAAATTTTGAAAAACTTCTAAAAATATCTTATTTTTATCATTCATGTGTTATTCTATTTCAGTTTTGTCATTCAAGCATTATTCTATATCAAAATTTAGATTTAACGTAACTGAGATTTATAACCTATTTAATATTATCTAAAGAAAGATAACACACAATTTCGCTACGAAAAAATTCATGTTATAATTAATTTTTGTAAAAACAATATTAAAGTGAAATATTTGTAATTAGTCTTGAATGTTAACAAACAATACTTTTTACTTGTAAAAGCCTCAGCTGTTACTGGTAAAAACGCAATTCTAATAGTTAAAGTATCCCAATTCTTTTAATTTAATGATTTAAAGATGTATTTATTTTCAAAATATCCTAATCCTGCTCTAAATAAATCTAATTCGCTCCTGTATATATTTTAAATGCGAGTACTTTTAAACACGTTTAACTTTTTTTGCTCAATACCATATATTCTACCTAAACTACTTAAATCTATAGGTATAGATCTGTTTTAATAAGATTTTTTTTCATAAATATTTTTTTGTGAAAAGTGAAATAATTTGTAACATTAACTAAACTGTAACCTCCCATCGTACTGTATGAAAAGAATTTTTTTAACCAACTGTTATCGCATTCATTAACCACTGTAATAGCTTTATTGCATTTCGTGACGCTTTGCAAGATGTTATATTCCACAGGACATGCCATCATGCTATGTATTCACCTTATAGGAGGACAAACTGCTCTAATGCATTATCTTCAACAGCTGTCA
>JAPMOR010061957.1:0-16231 GCA_026543865.1 Argiope aurantia | reverse complement strand
AGTAAAAATATTAAATTTATGCCAAAGGTTAATATTTCGTAACTATTGTACTTTAACGGCATTCAAGGCCTTCTTTATGTAACATCTTCCGTTCTTTCAATATTTCATTTTAAATGCTGGAATTCATAAAATTAACTTAATATTTTCGGAAAACATAGATGAAAAACACCAAAATATTTGCTCAAATTTTAATTATTTTATATTTTAATTAATTAATTTCGACTTTGAACTGTTTAGGTAGACTGACTTCTGGTCTTGAAGGACTCTTGCTCTAAATATCCTCAAAATCGGACAAAAACTGTAGATTTGTTTTTTGAAAAAGAGAATTATACACAACAAGTAATAAAGAAAATCTTATGATATATAATATAATAAGCATTATTTTATGTGAATCAGAATGCAGGTGTGACAAGCAGTGAAGAGACTGTATTTTTAAGTTCGTTTTATTCTTTCTCGATAGACAGGCGTGATTATTTACAAGAAGGCGCGGACAAGGTACGACCGTCACTGCACGGCACAAATGCAGAAGTTGGGAAGAAGAGCGAAATAAATTATCCCTCGTCTTATATAACATGAGATATGTATAGTTAAAACATTTCTCCATTCTGCTTATATATAATGAGATTTTGATAGGGATTTTCGCTACACGCGCCAAAGAGGTAGGGGAAACCCAGGGATCTTTTTAAAACAAATATGCTTGTTGGACATTTTTCTAGCCCTTCACGCGGAGTGTGGGAAAGTTAGGCTTTTAGCCGATTCAGCAAGTTTACAAAGCTCTCTTGAATTAATTAAGTAGAAAACGTGTAATTGGATCAAGAAATAAGAGAATATTTTAGAATGAAGTTACTATAGGCTAAATTAACATAAAATCTTGGAAGTTAATTGAATTGAAATTAGAGTTTAAAATATCACACACGCACACACACAATAAACTTAACGACAAAAGATTGAAAGGCAAAAGTAATGAGCAACCGAGAAAAAGTACCTATTACATATGAGAAAAGAGACGCTTAATGCATTGATGGCCCAGTTTTATCTTCTAGTTCACATTTTTTTTTTCCTAATAAGGATACATTCATACACATATTCATGCATACGTACATATATAATATGCTGCGACCAATTTTAATATTAATTAGCAACAACCGTTACTAATTAATATTAACCAGTGAACTGTTTCGATCTCTTCGGGAAATGCGTATCTAAATTGTGTCGCAAAAATTGAGCAATGACGAGTAAACTCGTCAAACACGGAGTATATGTAATATAAAATTATATTATAATAATGAAATGACTTTTATTTTTTTATTTCAATGATCACATATATTTATTTACTTAAACTAACATATATTTTTACATATGTACGAAAAGAAACATAAAAAATTAATTTATTATTTTAATTTGTTGTTAGAGAATGGTATTGAGCAAAGTATGGTACAAAAGTATCCTCATCCCGGTTTTTATTACCTGGCGCGCCACTTATTGAATAGTCTAAAACAATTTATGTCTTGTTGCTTCTGGAATGAATAATACAACACGCATTTTAGAAAATCAATTCATATTTTATACAGAATTTTTTTAATAATAATTATTAATAATCTTTCATTTGTTCCTTTGATTTCCACTTGGCCTCAACATATTTTAAACATCTTGAAATTTGCGAATATGTTTCAGTTTTTACTAAAATTGTAATTCAGACCTGCAAATTGTAACAACTTATTACTCCTGATAAATAAACGCGTCTTAACGCAAAATGTTGTACTTTAGTCGTCATTACTAGTTTATTGTACCATAAGGAATATGCCTTTTTATAACTCCTGACGAATAAACTGGAAATGCTGTACTTTAGTTATTAATAGTTGATTGTACCATAAGGAATACTCCTTTCTATAACTCCTGCCGAATAAACTCGTCATAACGCAAAATGTACTTTTTCCCGTAATGAATATACTCATGAAATATAGTTAACTGGTTAATAATAGCGATCAATATGATATGAATTAATCCTTTCGAACATCTTTTATAGATTATTCATATTAACAATTAACATAGCTTAGCAAAATTGGAATCCAGAATATTTTATATTCCTCAAGTTTTCTTTTGTACGTATTTTATTTGCAAAAAAATAAATATATATAAGAAAATAAAAGAAAAAATTTTTGAATTTCAATACTTCATCGTGATATATGCCGAAAGAAATTGTTGTTTCTTGCGAAGATGTCCTTTGTTTATTGTACCATAAGGAATACTCCTTTTTAATGTCTTTTCCGACTACTTGCTTACGTGTAGCAAAAGTCAATAAAATATATATATTTTCAATGAAATCCCCTGCGCGAAATAGTTCCGTTTATTTGAAGAACGCAATATGGTCGACCAATGTTTCCAAAATTTTGTACTTAAAAGAACCAAGAACATAATTATTCTCTTTTGAGTAGAAGATTATTCCGCTTATATTGCCAGATTCCTGTATCTAATCTTCATATTAAAGTCAGACGATTCCATAAAAGTTCTCCTTTGTGGATAGAAGTCTGGTTTATTATTCCAATAGGAACGCGATTGTTCGTTTTATTGTTCTTAGAATTTAAGTGCCATTCGAACGGGCGATGTTCTTTTAAAAGCGACGCAATAAAAACGTAATTTTCTCCGCTCAAGTGTCGTAATATGTTGTGTAACTTTTAGAAAGAAAAACATCTGGATGTTTGCGCGACGAGTTGGCTTGGTGTGTGTTATTACTTTTTTGAGATGGTTATAGATTGTGTTTTGATTGTCAGATAGTATGTTTGTGCTGGCGCTGGATTTTGAACTTTGGCGCTCGCTTCAGTGCAAAAATTGTGTTTTGATCCTTCTAGATGAATTTTTCCTACATCAATTTAACGATGAAGAATGGATTTTTTTCTAAGCATAGTGTATGTTTTCAGAAGTTCCCGGTAAAAATATATGAAATATGTTCTTGACGCACACACAAAAAGCATTTCGTATATATATATAATGCATATAATTTTTTTCTCCTCTGTTGTCTTTGAAATAATGTGCTGTCGATAAAATATGTTGTCTTATGTGGATTTTTTTTATATAAAGCTTCAATTAAAAGATTATTTATTTTGAATCTTGTCATTTACTAACAAATATATATAATTATTTCCGAAGATATGCTTTGCTTTTGTTGTCTGTTCCAGCTGTGTGTTTACAGTATGCATTATAAACTTAATATTACCTGTAAAATCTTTAGAAATTCAGATATATAATATTACATATTTTGATTTATTAGGTTACTAGCAGTACCCGCACATCGCTGGCCATGGCATAACTCCCAAGAGGAAAAATTAGCTTTAAACTTAAGTCTAGCCTCCATCCGATATGACATGGGCATATGACGCAACATCGAACAAATATAAAAATATATTTAGAAATCATAAAAAAAAACCCACAATTTTTTATTATACACATTTTGAAATATTTAGACTATTAAAAAGGTAAAAATATATGTCCATATACAAAGCAATTCACCAAAAATATACAATAGAAAAGTTGTTTTATAATTTAAAAATATACAAATAAGTCACTGTACCCACTGTTCCACACTTGTTTATCAACTCTATATAATCTGATATGAAAATAAAATTCAACTGGCTTCATAATATTTCTTTATAAACTATTTTGGCTGTTTTTCCACCTGGTGTCAAAACAAAAAGATTTTGTTTGGATGTGACTCTAGAAAGTACCGAATAGACTTCAATATACTAAAACCTTCCCCAATAAATGCCCTACAAAATGGTATAAATATCTCCAATATCGGTTAATTTTTTTAGCATAATGAGTTTTGAATCACTGTTTAAAATCAGACGTAAACAAAGAAATGTGTCGCATATGCATACCACATATCTGCTATTTGCGCATGCGCAGTTTGAGGTTTCTTTACATGCAGATAAGTGCAAAGCACAGATACTGCTGTTTTACGCATGCGCGAATCATAGTAATAAAATAAGTAAAATCGCAATTATAAAACCCTTTTTATTTTTATTTTGATATGACTTCAATATACTAAAACCATCCCCAATAAATGCGCTACAAAATGGTACAAACATCTATATTTCTCGAGTTTTTCTCTTTCAAACATACTGACGTTTTCAGACTTCATTTTATAGTATGTATAGATTACATATTTTGATGTATGAGTTACGTATCATATTGCATAGTCACGTAATCGTTGTAGAAAAGAAGGACGTCAGTTGAACCGCTGCAATATGCTAAGTAATAACTAGTTATTTATGACAACTTTAAGTATTTTCGCCCATCGATCTACTGAAAAGACAGGAATACGTGGGTAAGCACGGTGTACTATGATTTACCTTTCGCCGAAGGTAGTTCGTGTATAGCGACAAGGAAAACGGAATCTTGTTTAATTTTAAAATCAAGAGAAAGGAAATTACAAGCAATGCCTGAGAAAACTAATTTTTCATTGAACACTACTTCCCTCCTTTATTTTTTTTCACATCACTGCAAATTCATCATCTGACTTTAAAACATATTTATTTTTTTTCACATCACTGCAAATTCATCATCTGACTTTAAAACATATTTGATTTAGTCCTCCCAGATGAGTTTTTTCTACATCAATTTAACAATGAAACATGGATTTTTTTTTTTCATAGTATATGTTTTGAGAAATTTCCGGTAAAAAAAATATATAATATGTTCTTGACCTACAAAAAAAGGTATTTCATATATATAATGCATATAATTTTTTTCCCTCTATTGTCTTTGAAATAATATCTGTCGATAAAATGTGTTGTCTTATGTTAATTTTTATATAAAGTTTTTAATTAAAAGATTATTTATTTCGAAGCACGTTCAATTTATTTTTTCTTAGCTAATAAATATAGTTATTTTGAAAGATATGCACTGGTTCTAAAATATGTTGAAGCTGTAAATTTTCAGTATGCATTATAAACTTAATATTAATTGTAAAAACTTTTCAAATTGAAATATATTACATTATTACATATTTGGATGTAGTTATTACGACATGTTTTAAAATGAGGTTGAGATGCTTCCGGTATTGTGGTTGGTTCTCATCAGCCTGGTGGGTACATAAATGATGAAGGATCGGCTACTTCCTATCGATGACGGGACATACTTCCCACGGGAAGGTCTGTACCGTGACCGGTGATAGCCCTTAAGATTAAACCGTAGTTCCCGCCAGTGTTGCTGTCGTTGCGATCCGATCATCCAGATTTCTCCCTGTGCTTTACCTGAACTGCATAATATTATTAATTTAGTTGAGTAAACTGCTTCAATAAGCAGGGTAATAACTAGAGATTTGTGGCAAATTTTAAGCCCCCCCCCCCCCCATCAACTCTCGATCAGCTGGAAAGGCAGAAATAAGTGGTTAAACCATGAAATTATTTTTTGCTGAATATAATTCATGTATAGCAGCACAAAAAACCTGAATCGTGTTACATCTGAATATATAAAACACAACAGAGAGTGCCTGAGAAAATTAATTTTTCATTGAACACTACTTGACTTCTTTCATTTCTTTGCACGACACTGCAAATTCATCATCTCCTTTTAAAGACATATCAGATTTGATTTCATTGATTGTGTCATTTTCAAATTTAATTTGGAAATCATTGTATATCTTTTACAAACATGCCAAGTACTCCGATTTAATCGGAGTTTCTCCGATTTTTATCAGTTTACTCCGGTAATCCGAAAATTATCAGAAAACTCCGATTTTTTAAAGTTTGACGGTTTTATTTTTGTATTTCCCACTCTCCCTATATAATTTGAATAATCTGCTTGCCAAATGCAATTTAAAAAAAAAATACTACTTTCGGTTTTGAAAAAATTATCGTTTCCGATACTGAATGCGGTTTGCTTTTCGTCAGTCGCTAGACTTGCGCTTAGAACACGGGCGCGCTCTCAATGCGGAGACACATCATCCTCCAAGCTTTCCCCGCGAACGAAATCCTAGCCAAACTGGACCACTAAATCAGTTATTAAACAGCAGATGAGGACAATATATACTAGGGATATTGACATTCCCACATAGCAATGCTTCCTGCGAACGTATATTCAGTGTTGCTCGTAGAAACAAAATAGATTTTAGAAGCCCGATGAACATTTCGACATTGCAATCGATTTTAATTGCTAAATCTCAGATCTCAAATGTTTGCTATTCTCAAAAATATGATAAAGATTTTTTTTAAAAAGCAAAATCTGCTACTACCGTTGCATTAAATAAATAAGTATTGGAATATTCATAGTTTTCTTTATTTTGTGTTTATACTTATTTTTAATGAAGCTGATCTTTTTTATGAATCTAAAAATTTCTTAGGAAAAATTTTCACCTTTTCCTTCAGAAAAAAAAAAAAAAAATATTTTGTAAATATTTCTATTAAAATATTTTTAGCATGATTTGGAAATCTCAATAAAAAGGTAAGTCTTTGTAATATCAATCTAAATTGAAATGCTTAAAAATTTATTAACTACAGTAAACTTCTTAAATAATACATAGTAAGAAAATTTCCAGCTAAAGAGCCAGTTTTTATATTTAAGAAGTAAAGTTATCTATGTGCGTACTTCATATATAAAATAATTTTAATTTGTTTATTGCTGTTGTTTATTTAAACATTCTTTGAGTTTCATTGCTTTAAAGAAATCTATGTCAAAACTGTGAAAGTAAGGGAGTACATGGGAATAACTAGTAAAAAATTTGGTATCGTAGATTTGCTCCTATTTTTTCTTGTTTGCTCCTATTCTTCTAGTCTTGTGCTCCTAAATTTTTTTATGTGGGGTTGGCAGCTCTGCTTTTAGAAAAAGAAATAAGTGACGTCATAGTAAAGTATAGGGCACCATGCAGGTTGATACAAGATAGCTCGTGCAATTATGATGTAGTATTCTTGATTTGACTTTTTATGCCCATTGAATTTACTGCAAACATATAAAAATAGTGACTAATTGAAAACATTTCTTGTCTTTGCTTTTTTAAGGGTTTTTTTCCCCCAAATTATTAGACAAAACAAATTCTATGTTATTAGACAAATGATAAACTTTTTGTGTGATATTATTTTCCTTAAGGAGTTTGAGAAATCGGAAAAAATGAGCCAAATATAAATGTTGTCACATTAAAAGAAGAAGAAGTAATGAAACTTTTACGCTTATTTTCATATTTTGAAAATTATTAAATTCACGTGAACCAAAACTTAATAGCTAGAAGAAAACGAACTAATGAAATAAAAGAATGAAGCGACTTAAACATGTATTGACGACATTGTGTGTAGAAATGATCAGAAACGTATATGCTTTAGTTCTTTTTATTGCATTATATTTTAATCGTTGAAGCAGATTTTGAGTCTATCTTTTTTTTTACTTTTTTCAAAATATATTAAATTATTTTCTTAAATTATATAAAAGCCAGGGGTTTTTGAAAATTATAGATTAAAAAAAATGAAGAAGAAAAATTGTTCTCACTTGATAAGAGTTTCTATAATAATTTCAGTTTTTTTAATAAAAAAAACCCCTCTTAGAAAACTGAAATTTACATGGAAATAGAAAATTTCTATTTACAAACTATTCTAGTTTTGGTTTTTTTAATTATTATTTTTTTTTACTCGTCATTTATGCTAATTCAAGCAGCATCATATATTAGAAATTGAAATCTATTGAGACTGAAAACACCTTTTAAAATCGTAAACATCATGAAAGTATACAAAGTCTTTTTGATGCAAATCCTAAAGTCTATAAGTGATTTGAAGTATATTTGTTATTTTAATGTTAAAACTTTTCTCAGAAAATGTAATCTTTTTATTTATCTGGAAAAACTGGTGAAAAGATGTTATTTTCAACAAGCATTTCGAAAAATATTTTATAAATATCTTTCTTTATTGAAGGGATGCATGAAAAATATTGATTTTCCTTTTTAAGTAGTGGAGGATTTTATTTGCAAGGAGGACTTTTTGTAGATTCCAATAACAATAGTGATAATTTGATTCATTCTTACTTGTATTTTTTTTAATTATTCTAAATTTTGAATGATTAATCAAAAATCAAATTTAGCATTATTGTTTTCAGCGAATGTAGTGATGATTAAGATTATACGATACTTATATATTAGCCTGGCAAAAGTGAAAGACCGTCAAATAATTTAAACCTGCACCAACTTACGTGTAAACCTAACGCAACAATTGTTTTGGCGATTATTTTGGCGTATATCTATTTTATTTGGTGACTATTTTGGCTTATATCTTCATTATTTGGCGATTTTATGGCGCAGATCTAAATTATTTGGGGATTTTCCGTTTCCGTCTGTTTAACGAAAAATGTTGATTATTCTAATGATTTTAATTCGGTTGGGGAGTAGGTATTCGAGTTGCGATCATAAAGTATAATGGTTGTTTGGACTCTTTCAAAACGAAGGCACGTAGTGTGAAGACATTTGGCATATATTCATCTAGAGTCCTGCTATGCATGCGTATAAAGTTCAAAATTGTAACTTCTGCTATTTCTCTATAGTAAAGCGTAGAAAATTGTGTTGACTATGTTGTACACGGAATTGCATGTTTTACACGTTACATCGTTTCAGAAACCTGCGCCTATTATTTTTCTACGATTTTAATTCTCAGAAGAAAGTAACCAGTCAGAAAGAAGATTCCCACCCCCCACCCCCGGTTTTTGTTAGATTTTAATATTTTTTTTATATATTCTATTTATTCTTGTTTCGTAGTAAATCAATAAATGAGAACAAAATATTGCACTATATCGATGAATAAAAAAGAGATTTTGCCACTGTAAGTTTTTGTGTCGCCTCTATTTTAATGAAATCAAAACTCAAGGACGCATTCGCAAAGGCTGAAATGACTTCCATATATGTAAAGGAACAGTATTTTAGAAATATACTATATTGGTACTTTCTATACTAATTATACTTTTTAGAAATCTACTATACTGGTAGAACTAAGCCTTTTTAACTTTTTGTACAACCTTAGGAGAGTTCTTAGTCGGTTTCTATTAAGCATTTTCAATTCCACTGTTTTAAGTATTAAGATAAAAGTGTCATTTCCGATAAATTTTTACCGCGTATACTTTGTATAATTTCTGTAGTGAATGAATGTCTCTTAATATTGTTTTTAAAAAAAACTAATCTCTTTTAAAATGTAATTCCATCTTTCCTTTTAGGAGGATGTAGGTTGCCACTACAATTTTAACAAAAACATAAATATTCTTTTGACATATCGGATTATTTTTGTGACATAATATTTCGAAGCCGAATCTGTTTCCAAATGTGTCGGAATCTCTGTATTTGTCACGAATTCAGAATCATTTGCCTCACGTACTACTACAGATTTCACTTCCACTATTCAGTCACCCGAAAACTGGATCGCTCTTTTCAAAATAAGCGACATTGTTTTGTTTTTCTGGCGTCCCCCCCCCCCTTTTTTCCCCCCCCCTCAAAAAAAGCACCAAAGACATTTATCTATATCTCGCTAGTCTTCCCCAAAACACTCCATCTTATTGAAAAATAGGGAAAGAAAAGAGGATGGGAATATTATTTTTCTCGGAATCATTCCCAATTCCGATTCTGGTATAGTCTGTTCTACTTTATGCTGGGGGATGGAAGAGTGGATAATTGAACTCTTTAACATTCCCCTCGTCCACTACCCACTCAATATCGATAAACTCAGAAAGAAAGAGAGAGAGATCTAATTCAAAAATAACGTGCCTTCTGAGTCAAAAGGCAAACACAGGAGATCTATATTTATTTGTGCGAAAAGAAGGAGGTAGCCGAGATTGATTACAAAAATACGCTCTTTGAGTGCTGGATACGACATGACTGAGTTTTTTTTCTCGGAAAGCTGGGGTTCCTCTGGATATTATACGTAAACAGATGATGACGACCGATGAAAGAGAGTCGTGTTTTGCATTTTGATGAAGTAAAGGTGATGATTTTTGGATTGGAGCTCTTGTTGGAGTACTGAAAAGCCGATGATTATCCTTCCTTTATCAAAGCTGCTTGGGAGAGATGCCATAAAAGGAAACAGACACCCCAGTCGAATGTCTGAAAGGGTGTCCTAGCGACAAAGCAGTAATGTCCCTTTTTACTTTCTCCTATAGGAAGTATATAGACAGTATTGTAATCATCAAAAAATTTCTTCAGTTTGCTCCAATGATTGGATTCCAAACGTGCTTAAGTGATTCTTGCTCAAATATGATATTTGAAATATTGCTCATATTTGATATTGATTGGTTTCTTTAAATTAATCAAATCTTTACTGAAAGTCATTTGCTGATTAACAAATAAGTCGGAAAACCAAATCTTTAAAGAAAGAATTATGTTCATTAACCTTCTATATTCAGAATCGGAAAAAATGAATGATCGACTTCAGTTTACTACCAATAATTGATTTCGAAACGTCTATAAGAAATTCTTGCTCACCTACCATATCTCTGAAATATTGTTCATATTTGAATTGATTGGTTTCTTTAGATTAATCAAATTTTTACTGAAAGTCATTTGCTGATTAACAAATAAGTCGGAAAACCAAATCTTTAAAGAAAGAATTATGTTCATTAACCTTTTACATTCAGAATCGGAAAAATGAATGACTATCTTCGGTTTAATGCTAATGATTGGATTCAAAACATCTTTAAGAGATTTTTGCTCACATATCGTTTTATCTTAAATATTACTTTTATTTGAATTGATTTCTTTAAATTTGTGAAATCTACTGAAAGCGATCTGTTGGTTAGCAAATAAGTAGGAGAACCAAATCGTTAAAGAAGGAATTAGGTTCATTAACCTGCTGGAATGAATGAGGAAAAGTGGATGGCATATCATCAGTTAAATTTTTGTGAATGAATTCGAATGTTCCTAGAGACATTCTGCCCCACATGCAATTATTTTTGAAATACAGGGTGTTTATAATTTAAGTTCCACTTTGAAATAGTCATAAAATCAAAACTACTGGACCAAATGTTATCAATCTCGGTAATGGTTTAAAGGGGGTCACGAGAATTTCTTTTCCGAAAAAAAAAAAAAAAAAACTCACCACCATTGGGAAATGGCGTTGTATGCAATATTGTTAAGCAAAATAGGACAAAATGTGTTTAATCCTTTCTGAAACGTGTACAAAGTATGTTTAATGTGGCATCCACCTTTTTTTTAAAAGCAAGTTCAATCGCATTACTGCATTCTTAACAGTAGCTTTTAGCATATCAGGAGGAATGTTATGCACATGTCGGTCTATCGCATTTTTCAGTTTCGCCAAACTGTTCAGATTATCACCTTAAACAGTGCTTTTGAGATAAAACACACTGAACATGCTTTGTAACACATTTCAGAAACGATTAAACTCATTTGAAACCAGCGCCTTCTTGTTGTATTTTGCTTAATAATATTGCTTACAGCGCTATTTTTTCCCTGGTGGTGAGTTTTCGGACTTTTTTTTTTTTTTTTTGGCAGAAAAGAAATTTTTATGCCCTCCTTTAAACGATTGCCAAATTTGATACCATTTAATCCAGTAGTTTTCCTTTTATGACCATATCAAATTGGAACTTTAATTAAATCAACCTTGTATTTTTCTAATTTCAGTTGATATGCTTAATTGTTCCAAATCAGTTATTGATGAATGAAAGAAAGGTTTATGTTCATTAGCCAACTATATTTTGAATCGGGAAAGTAAGGGCCTTTACAGTAATTTACTATCAGTAGTACGATTCGAATTTTCCTGAAGCGATTCTGAGTTATATTTTACCATCTTTAATTTTTTGTTTTGTTTGCTGTATTTTGTAGTTGGAACACAAGTTTTTTAATGATATAGTGCTATATTTATAAAAAAAAGTAATAATTTTCAATACTTGATAATGGTTTGGTTTGGTTTAGTTATATTAACGTCCCGTTTGAAGCGACACTTGGGCTATTTTGGGACGGACCTCGTAATTTTGAACCGCGGTCAGATGACGAGGACGACACCTGAGTTGGCACCCCCTCTCCCCGCCACACCATACCAGCGGGAGGACGTTTGGTCAGGACGGATTTAACGTGCAACAGACCCCCTTACACGACGGTTCTTCAGTGGAATCGGGTCTCGAACCTGAAACCCTCCGGTTCCGAAGCCGAGACCTTACCACCAGGCCACCGCGGCCCATACTTGATATTGGACTTCTAGTTCCGTATATTCAACAAGGGTTTTAGGAATTGTGAGGATTTTTTTTTTTTTTTATTTAGCTGTAGCAGTAAACCAATAGAATTTTCTTCTATCTTCTTATCTTCCAATGAACAATAAAGAAGTTAGTGGGAGAAAAACGAAGGGGAAAAAATAGATCTTTGTGTCTTACCCATCCTTGAGGCTATCTTTGAGGCTAGGCCTATAGCAACAAAAACAGCTCTCATCACTTATTCAACAGCATACTTTCCCATGTGGGAAAAAAAAGGATATTTTTTTATTATTATTTTTCCTCTTTTTTTTTTTTTTTTTTTTTTCAGGAGTTGTGGTGTGCCCGTTCTGTTCATTCTGTACATACCTTTTTCTTAGGTCCCATAAGATAAATTGGGATTTCTTATTTATATTCTTTTTTTTTTTTTTTTTTATCTTTCTCAAAATTTCTTTTACGGATTTTACAGATTAGGCCTATTTCTCCAACTTCTGAAAGAAAGAAAAATAAGAAGAAGACAAAATACTATAAATAAATTCTTTCTAATCTTTAAATCATCGCTTTTGAAGAAATGGCGAGTTAAAAATCATTTACCTCGAATAACGTTAAGTTTCAAGAGATTTCAGGGATGACATTTTTTTTTTTTTTTTTCACTGCTGAATTATGGATCAGTTGCTTACAAGAATCGGTCACTTTTAGTCTTCATAAATTTTTATTTGCTTCTGAAATATTTTAACCCATTACTATAGCGTAAAACTGATCACGGTAGATATCTTTTACGATTAATTGAAGACAAACATGTGATATCCATATCATTTGGATACTAGAAATTCATATTTGAAGCTGCTTCACCTTCAGTTCATGACACATGCCTTTTGATTGACAAGTGATGTTAATATCTTCCAGATAGAAGAAATTTGAAATAAAAAAATACTTGTGTACTGTTACAATCACAGCACATTTCTGCATAAATTAACCCTTTCTAAGGCCTTGGGAAGTATGCTTCCCAACAAATTTATCAATCTTTGTATAAAATTATGTAGGTTGGCATAAGTTCTGACAAATTTTCTTAGAAAGACAGAAACTTAAATGCTTTAGTTCTTTATCTCACACAAAGTGATGTGTCTTGGTTTGTTACTTAATTATTAATTAACCAAATTAATTAATTAATCAAATTAAATTTATCTAATAAGCTAAATGAATCCCTTTTCTTATTCTAATTTCAAGCCTAAAAATATTTTAACATAATATAACTAGAATAAAATGGCCCTTTAAAGGGTTAACAAAACGCTGAACAGTACTCCTGTAACCAGTAACAAAGATTATGGGTGTTCAACAGTTGAACTGTCATGGGTTGGTTAGGGGGGGTGGGTGCAGATTCGTGGTGTCCAGAACGGATTCACTTACCACGAATAACTTTATGTTATCGCGATTAAGGGAGAATGTGTTACATTTAGACTTGACTTTAATATATGGATATAAGTTATAAAACGTCAAAATCGTATAGATATAAGAAATCTTTATCGGAATCATTTCTGTATAGAAATAGGTTACTGTAGATAAATGGAACACGTGTATTATTTGGTGCACATGTGCATAAATAGGCAAGTGACGCCATTATTGTTTAGATATAAAAAATTCCAAATAAAACAAAAATAGGTCACAGTAAACACTACATAAGTTTTACAAAATTCTACTCCACGGCCTTGCATTCACAACAGTTATAGTTCTTCAATACTTGAATTTGTCTTGGGATAATTCAGTGGATGTAAGCGTGACATACAAAACTGCTCCATGTGTAGGAATAGATCACTGTAGATATTTGCTCAGACTTGACTTTGATACACGAATGAAGAAAACAAGTCATTCAATATCATTAGAAATATAAGTTATTCTTTATCGGAATCGATTCATGTATAGAAATAGATCGATTTATATACAGAAATAGTTGACTGTAGATATCTTTTTGTATAGAAATACTTCATGGTAGATACTAGCAGAAATTTGTCTGTATCGGATGAAAATGTAACGTCCAAAACTAGTTCATCTATCGGAATAGATCTTTGTAGATATTTACGCAAATTTGATTTTGATACACGGACAAAGGAAACAGGATATTAATATCGTTAGAAATATAAGTAATTCCATATCGAAATCGATTTATTTATAGGAAGGGATCACGATGGATGTATGAAGTGTGAAAACAGACCACAATAGATATTTGAACGTATAGAAATAGTTTACTGTAGATATCTTTATGTATAGAAATAGGTCATTGTAGATTCCTATAGAAGTTTGTTTGAATCAGATGGAAAAAATCGAAAACTAATTCACTTAAAAATAGATCACTCTAGATATTGACTGAGATTTGATGTAGAAATATGGACGAAGAAGACTAGTATTGTATAAATGTAAGTAATTCCTTATCGAAATTGATTCATGTATAGAAATAGTTTACGGTGGATGCATGGTATGTGAAAATGGGTCACAGATATGAGCGTGTAGAAATAGTTATATATTAATATCTTCATATATAGAAATAGGTTAATGGTATATAGATGAATCAATTCACGTATAAGAATAAGTCACTATAGATATTTACTCAAATGTGGCCTTGAGGCATGGACGAAGGAAACAAGAGCCAATATCTTACAAATACAATTCCTTATCGAAAAAATCATGTATAAAAATAGATCACGGTAGATACATACTGAGTGAATATAGATCGAAGTAGATATATACTGAGTGAAAATAGATCAAGTTAGATGCTTGGATATATGGAAATAAGTCTTATGAACATGTGCTGATGTCTGTAGAAGTTTGACACTGTCAAATAGAAACGAAACGCCCAATATCAGTTCACGTATAGAAATAAATTAACAGCAGATATTTATTCAGACACATGGGCGAAAGGAACAAGAGCCCAATATCATATAAATATAATGCCTTATCAAAAACTATTCATGTATAGAAACAGGGTAAGATTGATACGTGCTGTGTAAACATAAGTCACAGTAAGTACTTGGACGTACGTAAATAAGTCAGTATCAGATGGAATCGCAACGTCCAAAAACTAGTTCCCTTACAGGAATAGATACCAGCTTAAGTTTATGACATCAGTGTGGTGTCCATGTAAGAAATTTCATAATCGAAATCTGTTTATGTATATAGTAACTTGTATTTGATAAACGTGAAAGTGATAACAGTATCTTATAGGTGTAAAAAATCCATAACTCAAGCTGCTTCAAGGTGGGAAAATGTCTCGGTAGATACCTATAAAATTTGATTTTGACAGACTAACACGTGATATTAAAATCGTCTTGATATAAGAAATTCATAATCAGAAACGCTTTATCTAGGGCACATATATAAAGATTTATGATATATCTTTCTACATGGCATTGGTTTTGAAACATTATTTCGAAAGTAGTTGGAAGGGGAGCTTGAAAATAAAACTTTCTGAAATCTGAGACCAACCAATACCAGAAAGGCAAATCTTTATTGAGAAACGTGAATCCTCACCCTCCCCTCTCTCTAAAAAACACACCATATCCTTCCCTAAGACAACAGAAATGAGACACGTGTCGGATTTTTCATTTTTCCGCATTACCTTCGAGATCTCCAAAAATGGCAAGATAGACATCTTTTCTCGAAATCTGTAACTCTGTTTCTCTATCAATTCTCTGCAAGAGAAAGAAATAGGATTTGAGATAGGAAGCTGTTGATTCCTTTTCTTCCGAATTCTTCTAGTATTTCCTTTTTCTTTATTATTTTTTGATTTTTTTTTACTTTATTGTATACTAGAGAAAGTGATAACAATCGCCAGCAAACTCGATTTCGAGATTTTCATCAATCTTTTTTCAGTAACACAAGTATATTGTGCAAAATTTTATGATATTATTAAGATATATTCATAATATTGAATCGCAATATTATAAAATATTGAATCGCTATATTATAAATTATTGAATCTCAATATTGTAAAATATTGAATCTCAATATTCTAAAATATTGAATCTCAATATTGTAAAATATTGAATCGCAATATTGTAAAATATTGAATCGCAATATTGTA
>JAPMOR010061951.1:9120-34618 GCA_026543865.1 Argiope aurantia | reverse complement strand
AAAAAAAGGTAAAAATTATATATTGCTCTATTTTAGTATAACATAGATCATTTCCGGACGAGTAACTATACTTTAAATCTTAAATTAAGCACACTTTAAAATGGAAACAATAGGATTCATAATTGCATAACAGAAACTATTGTTTTAAAAATAAATTATGCTTACTCAAATTAATATAAATCTAAGGATTTAAAAAAATATGAAAGAAATTTGAAATATAAAGCAATTTAGAGGTTTTTCTGATAATAACAAATGTTTATTTTCAACAGGAGTAACCATCTCTGCTACAGAAATGTCGTGTTATTGCAGTAATAATATATAAGTCGATAGAAATAGTACTAAAATGGAAAATCACAGTAATTATTTCTATGCCTACAGAGTGGAAAAATTGTTTCCTTGTGTGTCGCATGGAAGGTGAAATCCTTCAGGTATTTATGATGCTGGAACTTGGGTTTATGACAATGATTATTTGTTGCAGCTTTTTATTTCCTTTCTTACTCTGTGTTTTTCATCTTTTTGCCCTTGCCTCACCCTTAGACCTTTGCCCTTAGTTATAAAACAATGGTTAGCTGAACTTTATGCTATATCTGACTGTTAATGTAATTTATATGGGTTTAAGGCGTATTGCTTCAGGAAAATATTTTTTAATGTGATTTTTTTAATCCATTTGTGTAACAAAATATTCATTTTCTTAATAGGTCCAGGTAAAAGAAGTTATGAGTTTATTAGAATATATTCTTTGAGGCAGTTATTAAAATGATCCAATGCAGTGATCAGAAACGGGCTTAGAAAATATCTGATTGTTTTGGCAAATTTTACCTTTGTTTAAAATCTAAGATTGCCTAAAATATTTTACAGTATATGTCTGTTAAACCCACATATTCAATAAAACTGTGATAATTAACTAATTCTTTCAACATAATGTTTATTAATACAAACCAGAAAAATTGTAATCTTCAGAGATTTACTCTACATTGAAATGTATATTTATAACAGATTAGAAATTAACTATGAAATCAAAATCTATTAAATTAACTATTAAATCAATATTACAATGAATAACGAATATACATAAGTTATAGCTTTTAAGACTGATGAATATTTGATATTTTCGAAATCATTTAAAACTCTAACAGAAAACACACCCGAGACAAAAAAACAACAAAAAAACCCCCTTTAATGTAGGAAACTAAACAAAGTAACATGAATTTAGCTTGATATACGATATAGACGGACTTCAGCAACTTCCAGCATCTGAAAAAAGAAATATGAGATTACCTTAGGTGAAAAATAATGTTCCGTTTTCTACTTTTTTGCCGAGATTCCGCATAGCTCTTTCACCAAAGAAAAGTTTTCTCTTGTACTTCAGACAAGTCCTTCAAGGTCTGGAAATATTCAGGATATATCCAAGTAGGATATTCTGAGATATATCGGATATCATAGTTTCTTTTGGCCTCAGAATTTTCCGAAATTTCATAGTGGTGATGCGAAGAACTGCTCTGAAGTATAATGTTTTTCTTTTCGTTTTTTCTTCTTTAACCCGAAATATTTTACACCCTTTAAAATATATCAAGGTGGTTCTACTTATATTCTACTTCTGGTAACTTTAGATTCCTGTTCTGAATATTGATATATAAAAAAAGTAAAAATCATCTCTTAAAGAAAACTTAGAATCCAAACTAGAATTTCCTTTGATATGATAAATAATTTGTGAAAAATGAGTTTGTTATGCATTCTAAGAAGGTACTTTTCTTTCATTTCATCCATAATATTATTAAAATATTGGTGTTTCACTTGATATAGTACAGTTGTAAAATTTAATTTTTCTGATTTGAAATGAAATATTTTTGTCTTTTCTTGAAGATGTTTCAAGGTTTCTTTTTTCTAATACATTTTTTTATTTCCTCTATCAAAATAAATAAATAAAAAAAATAAACTTTTTTATACACAAATCACATTATCATGCAAACTGAAAAATCAAGCAACCTTAAGTATAATAAATAAAAAGAATATATTCTGATCAACATCGTTGCAATTTTTTAAAAAAAGTTTCATCGCATCTAATTGTTTTCTTAAGTGATTCCAATTCAACTTAAAAAAATAAACAAAAAAAACACTTCAAATTGTTAGTAGATGTTACATGTTAAGCAATATTTAAATCAGAAAAATGCAAAAATAGTATTTAATCTAATAACACAATTTTTAAAAAATGATGCCTGCAAATTAGGATTTTTAATTTTAAATAAAATATATTATTCATGGAATATCAAAGAACATAAACATTTCGGAATTTATCATTACATGTTCAACATTATTTAATCATAATACTTTTATGGTGCACGGTGTCCTCTTCATTTTCCTAAGTTCTACCAAAATTTCGTTGCATTTGATTTTTTTAAAAACTGAATTTATAAATAAAAATGTATAGTAATAAATACTTAAAAAGATGGATGTTAAAGTTTTTTTTTAAAAAAATTAATTAACATCTTAATTTAAAACAACAACCGTTACTCACTTTGAAGGATTAAGCACACATTTCTTATTTGTATATATAATCATCACAAAGAAAAAGATAAAGCATGTATTTTTGATTAAACAAAATTTTAAAAATATAAATTTTGGAAAAATTACGTTTTTAAATTGAAAAAAAAAACGTTCTATAAAACACACATAATATTAAATTTGATCAACAAGATCTGTGTAACGAATTTAAATCAAAGAATACGGTTCAGGTACTAAACTTTATTTTAATAACATAACGCAAAGAATTTAGATTGGAATCGAGCATTTTCCATTAAAATAGATAATGTATATTAAATTAAAAGTTTTTAAAAAAGAAATTCATGAAATTTAATTAATGTATAGATGAGACAGTCGTTTCTTAAATAAAATATATGAAGCAATAAATATCATTTGAACACTTTTAAAATCTTCTTCACTCAAAATAATATATTTTTCTGCAAAAATAAATGATTTCACAGGCGAAATAAATCTGACAGATTCTCTTTCTAATTCATTTACGAAAAAACAAACATATTTATCTGTTTGGTAAAATACTTATCAATTCAATGTATTTCCAATAAAAAAGCAAATATATCTGATAAAATTTTGAACTCCTTATTCGTATTTGCTTTTTGAATCATAAATAGAAATCTCGTGAATACCTAACTTGTGTGGAGGAAGGGGGTGGTAAATGAAAATATTTTCTTTTCGAAACAAATCATCTCTTCATGTTTATTTCACATTCGCTTATTTCTAAGGAAATTTTCTCTGGATGAAAACTTATTAAATATATTAATCAAGCATTCAATCTGCAATGTCAAAAACTTGCGAGTTATTAAAAACGGTGAACTTGTGTCTGAAAATTTTCATATCCATCAGTGTTGTTTCAGAAACTGAAATAAACTCAAAACGAAATAACTCAAATCTGATTCAAAAATGATGCAAGAAATAATTTTCGTATTTTTCTTTTATTTTCGGTAGTGCAGCATTCATTATAGAAAGTCCACTAATTAAAATGTAATCTCGTATATCTTCATTCAACTTGTAAGTGATTTTACATCTGTTTTCACAAAATTTTTGATTTCTTTCTCATTACATGTCTCTATTCTCTGTGAAACATAGCAAAACTTCTTATTCATAGTGAAGATATAAATATTTTAAGAATTTTTCACACTTTGATTACCAAACTTAAATATTTAATTACAATTTTATGATATTTTGTAATAATTAAGAGGCTGGGAATTGGAAATTTTCGTAATTTATAACATAAATAAAAGCTGAAATACCTTTATTCCCTTTTGTCAAATCGAATAGTATGGAACTTTTCAAATAAAAATGCATTTCTTTCACGATTTCTAATTAAAACATTTTTGGAAACCCTTTAATTTCTTGTCAGGAAAAGCGAAATAATACTGATGCTTTTTCTTACTGTCTTTTTTAAATAGGATTGTTATTTTAGATTATACTGTATACTACTTCATTCGTCAGTGTTCCCGAACTTATTTACAAAAGAAAAAGAACACAGATTGAACCTGTTTATTTGAAGATTTCTCTGAAATAATAATACTTGCTTTACGTATTTACAATTGTTGGTATCATTCATACTAAGATATAAATAACTGATTAAAAGCTTCCAATTACACTTCCTCTAGTATTCTTATCGTCTTTTTTCATCTCTTAAGAACTGTTGTTCTTCGATAAAAGTTTTCATCAAGGATGAAGGAATAATTATTTTAAGGAAATAAACCAATCTTGTAAGTATACATATATTTTAATTTGAGAGTTATTTTGATGTCAGTGGAATTATTTTGTAATCAATGAACCGGCGCCTCATGTTGATGGAGTACCTATGAATTGGTCTTACAGACGACGGAAAGCCTTAAATATTTGTAAACAGAAGATAAGAATTTGTTCATTTATTATTTCAGCAGTATATATAAATTTAATAAGACCAGGATGAAAACTGATTTTATGATTATATTATTCACTTTGTAAGCAGAAAAGGGTGTAACGTTTTTATACTTTAAATGTCTAACAAATTCAGAAATTACCTGCGCGAAATCGAATTATGGCATTTTTGTCATAAACAATCATAATTGTATAATGAAGTAAAGATCTGGGAGTTTGACATAATTGGGATAAAATAAATGGTTCTGATGAATCAAAAATAACAGCATAACAATGAATATATAATATGATTGGAATATGGTTAAAAAACATAATTTATTTACATTTCTAATATGTGTAATAAGTTGCGAATATCCTTAAACGAAGCTTAAATAGTGTCATAATTTACATGTAGGGTCCATAACACCAACTTTATGTCCGAAACTCTTACCATTTGGAGAAGAAGGGGGAGGGTCGGTAACGGATATAAGAGGAAACATGTATGTTATTATGTCTTAATTCATTTATAATATTAAATGTCAGAATTAATTTATAATATCAAATGTCATAATTAATTTATAATATCAAATGTCATAATTAATTTATATTTTGAAAAAAAGGAAACCATTAGGAATTTTATATTAAAGTTAGAATAAATAGACAAATAGTAGATCTAAAAAATTTTATAAGATTACTTAATCTCATAATGAAGAGATTTATAATATTTTAATAATGTTGATAAATACCTTATACGTCATTTATAACTGAGTTTTCGGTCTTTTTTTATATTCTTTTCTCGACAAATAGACTGTACTTGTTAGAATCTTGATAGAAATCCTAATTGCACAATGTAAAGAAATCTTGTTTTGAATTGAAATCATTTTATCGTATTTCATATGTGTCTTAAGTATTTTGTAGCACATTATTTTTGTATTAGAGCATCCTTAAAAGATATTTGAAAAAAATAAAACGATAATAAAAAATATCCCAAAAGCACCTTGACCGTTTAAAACCAAAAATCTTGAAGAAAGCAGAAAGTAAGAATTTAATCTTGAATATTTGATAAAGAATAAAACCTTCACTAATATGTGGTTATAAAAAAAATAAGGAAATGTAATTATTTCTGTAAATTGTTGAATATATCAGAATCAACAATTCTAATTTGTTGCTAGGTGTTCCCATCCCTCTCCTTAAAAAAACACATCTCATTATCGTCATGTAACTTTTTATTTTTACTTATCTCATAGTAATGCTGCAGTTCTTGAAATTTATTCTGGAAGGATTTTGAAGAGTGGATGAATCCAGTACCTCTTGAAAAAAAAAAACTGTGCTGAAATCCATGTATTTTCTTTTACCTTTCGCATTACTTTTATTATTTTTCTTCCTTCACTGAATCCTACGATAAATTAGCATCAGACACTGCACAAGCGGAAGGCAAACAACATTCCTTTCTCAGTAATAAACAAACATCTCCTTCTCCCTTTCAGAGTTATGTAGTTCTATCCTTTCCACTTCAAAATAATAATCTCGGACATGAAAGTACGGGAAGACTTCATTCAAGAGCTGTTTGAAAAAAAAGTCATTGCACAGAAGAAATGGGGTGGATTTACTATTTCTGGTTAATTTGTTTCTTTCTTTTGCGTGTGCATTTGTTCTATATTTTGAAGTATCCTGGAAATGAAATGAGGACAATTTACTTCTTTCTAGAAATATATGTAAGATTTTGGAAAGAAAACATTAAAAATATTGTTCTTAGAAAGAGCATGATTATGTAACATAAAAAAATCCTTTAAGTAATGGAAATATTTTTAGTACTTCTGTGTGTTAAAGAAAACTTAAATTACTCTGATCGGTTATTTCAAAGTATGGCATCAATTTTTAATTTAATCTTTAATACTAAGCAAAAAGTATTTTATTTCAATAATTCATTAATATTGTAGACTTAAATATATTTTTTCTTTTAGCATAAAACATAAACAATTTTTTTTTGTAATGTAATGCCATTTCCATTCAAATACAATCAAATATATGATCATTGACTTGAAATTTATATACAATAAGTATAAAAATCAGAACTGGTATGTGTCCCTCAAGCCTTTCTCTGTTTAAAGAATTTAAATAGTTTTTAATATTTGCATCTTGGAAAAGAATATATTTTCAGAGAACAAATTAATAATTGATTTTGAAATTATTACAATAATTGCTGATTTGGTGAATTTAGCATGAGTTGCTTTATTTTATTTTGAAGAAAAGTTACATATAACGTGTTTGCTAATCTTTGTTGCATTGAAGGGTTTGTTAACATTCATTGAGTCAGGAATATGAACCATTAAGATGTCACAAGAAATAAATTATATTAATACACACCTGTAAAGCTACTTCCCAGCATAGTTAGTCGAATCATTGAAAAGACCTTTTTACGATCAGCCCTGTGGTTGCTGCCACGTTAGTGATCTTAGAGCTTAGCAATCATTTGGCGACTTTAGGAACAAAATAGAAATTACTGGAAATTTCGAGAATTTTATTGACCCTTATAATAGGAAGTGAGATACACCTGATTGGTCCGGCTTCTTCTCGGCCCGTCTTTCGAGAACTATGAAAGGCCGGCACTCTCAGGCTGCAAGGAATCGTAGACAGTCGGTGTCGTGAAAAGTGTCGCCGAGAGGAAACGAAGCAACAGCGGTATAGTCCAAAGAAGTGCCAGCGTTGTGTGGAGCTCAAGAGGTTGTTGAACTGAGCTGTATGCCGAAGCCTATTGTTTATTGTGGAAACAGCATATAATCCTGTAAGGAGTAGCCAGTCGTTTAGACAGTGAAGAATTATAGCCGTGTGGCGAGACCGTAAAGTGAAGCTACGAAGATTCCTACAGATTACGACTTGTGGGCTACTGTTTGTTGTAGTGTGCTGCTATGTTGTCTGTCTTCATCTCGGCTTTATATGTTTGTCGTCTATGTATTCGTCGTCTTTGTGTAGGTGCCTTCATGTCAATAAAAGTCGTCCTCCGTTATTAAAGGACTGTGTTTTATTTCAGCATCGACCAACAAATCAAAAATAACCCGGCCGGAAGTAGTAAGTCTGTTGCAATATTTAATCATAATTATATTAATATATATATCTTTCTATATTCAAGATGATAAAACAAATGTTGTGATAATTATGGTCTCACAATTTCACAACAAATATAAAATGTGTCCGTTTGACAGGGATTTTCATAATCCGTGCAATGAATACATATCTGGAAGTTAACACCTAGTATTAATGATAAACTAGTTATTATATTTCGGCTAAATTAGCCTACTAAATATGTAATTTCAAAAATTATCATGGATAATCTTAGCATTATACTTTTTTTAGAAAAATTTACTGTTTATCTATCTAAATTATAGATAAAAGTAAGTAAACAATGACTTTTATTCGCGTTATTATTGATAAATAGCAAATTACCTGAAGCATGATATTTGAGGTTTGTTTGGCCAGTATTACTACTTCGTAATAAGTTTTATTATTATTATTACGCGTAGTAGTAAGTTTTTTTATTATTATTACACTTTTATACGGTGGAATAGAAGCAAAAAAAGGAAAAGTAAAGTTTTAATTAACATCAAATTAACTGAAAATGAGTTTAAATCAATATTATTTACCATTTCTACATTTAAACACACCGTTTGAGCCAATACTAATGAATAGCTTTCCGGTTTGTTTACCATTTTCAAATAACGAAGATTTTTTTGTCTCTTTTGGCTATACCACAGCGATTCTGAACCTGTGGGACACGCCCCCCTAAGGGGGCCCAAGCACACTACAGGGGGTTCTCGAGAATATCAAAGATAAAATATTATTTAAAAAAATTGATCAACTGACTGAAAGGAAAAAAGCACGCATAAACATAGAAAACAAAATACATTTCGACATATATAATAACTTATTAAAGTAAAACCACTTACTAAATCAAAATTTACTTAATTAAAACATACTAAAAACAAATTTACTAATTATTAGTGACTTCCTTGGACCTGTCTTTCACAGCAAAATTTTTCGATGGAAGGCTTAATATTAGAAATAGCCAATATCAGTTCTGTTTCTATATCTAGCCGAGATCTGTATTTTGTCCTCAAAGACGCCACAGCAGAAAATCCAGTTTCACAAAGGTAGGATGTTGAAAAGAGTAATAAAATGCAAAATACCTTTGTTTTTAGTACAGAAAAATCATCCTCTACTTCTGCCCAAAATTCAAATAATTATTTATTACTAAATTGTCTTTTAGTTTCGCCACTTTTTCGTAGTGAAGTCTATGAAATTTTCTTCCTCATGAATTGAGAGTCCTTAGGGAGTCTTAAGAAATGAATCCCTAACCCTGTCGTAATTTGCTATCAGTTTGACGTCAACAAGAAAATATCTATTAAAATTCTTTCCAGCATGGTTAAATGATTTTAAATAGTTACAAAAACCACTTTTACATGTTCTTCTTCAGCCTTGTAAGTTTTAGTACAATAGTCCACATTTGCAAACATTGTTAGGTTGTTGTTTTTTGCTTTAAAATTCTGTTCCAGAATTCCAATTTTCTACAAAAAGCATTAACTTTATCACTCGTATCCAACATATGTCTATTTGCTCCTTAGAGTTGAATATTAAAGTTATTTAATTTCTCGAATATGTTGACCCAGCAGTTCAATTTCATCACAAACAAACCATCATTCTCGACCTCCGGTCTGTTTTCTTCTTCTAGGAAAATGGCGAATTCTTCTCTTAATTCATAATGGTGTGAGGGTTTTTACATCTGGCTATTTTATATGAAACTTTGTAAGATGCAATTAAAGCTCTTTTATTCAAAAAAGTTTCTTTAAAAAGTAATTTTTGCTTTTTATATGATTTTAATTTTAATTCGAAGAATTATCTGGGTTTGTTGTATTCACTATGAAGCGTTTCCAAATGTTGTCGTTTAAGTTTATTAGGTTTCATGCTGTCTGCGGCCAACATTTTTGAGCAAATTATACACATGGGCCTTTCTTCGCAATTTCTTCAGTACTGATAAACCCAAAATTTAAGTATACTTGAGAATATTTTCTTGGTTTTATTTTCCGAACGACGCTCGTCTGTGTATGTGTTGGTGCTTGACTATCGTCTAATTCTCGCTTACTTCCGCTTAAAAATTTATCCACTAGTCTGCATAAATCTATTGCCATGAATCTATCTATCTATACTTATATAAAGTTCAATGTGTATGTGTGTGTGTGTTGGCGCTCTACAGGACAGGCCATTCGACCTACAGCTACCAAATTTGGTACATGTAAACCTTATAGGTCCGGAATGTGCACCATTGGTCCCTTTTTTAATTATTAATTAGAAAATTAATTATTAATTAAAAACTAACTTTCCCGCCAAAAAATCTTCCATTTTCCCCACAACTTCAGTTTTTCTCCCACAACAGTAATGAGGTTAGAGTTAACATTTTTCGGCCGATTATTTCAAACGATTCTGTTTATTTTCTTAATGTTTTATGCATTTAAAATTAAACATTGTTAATTAATCGATCTTTCAGATTCATTCTGAAGTACTTTTGAATTAAAATAACACATAATAAAAGAAATTAAAAATGTCTAATCTGCATAGCGTTACCCCAACTGGCTTTGAAAAATTCACGCATTTGCGTTACCGTACCTGGCGTTGAAAATTCACGCGTGCACATTGTGTTCTGATTGTTGACAATGTTATCAAAGGAGGATTCTTGATTTAAATTATTTTTAAGTTTTTTGCATGCTTTTGTAATTAAATTGTATTTATGTTAGTTATTTATTTTTTGTATATGCTTATAGTTTTAAGCACATCGTTTTTTAAGTAGTTTTTTTTAAACCTGTTTTCGACCGATTATTTTAAACGATTCATTTTATTTTCTTAGTGTTTGATGCATTTAAAATTAAAAATTTTTAAATAATTGATCTGTTCATGATGAATCTGAGAAAATTTGGTTGACAAATTCTTGAGATATTACATAAATTAAGAAAGATATTCTTTAGTGCCAATCAGGTTTAAATGCTCAGTGACTCTGTTTTCAGCAATCATATTTTTAAAAAATGCTTCGTTGCAGTAAAAAAAAAAATATTATATTTATTGCAGTTTAATGATTTTCACTTTAATTTAAAGCTTAAATTCTACGGGAGCTAACAGAAAATTAGAGAGATACATATTACATTATGGCTGAAGGCCTTTATAATATTATGAGGGAATTATATGACTATTAAAATTTGAAGTTTTTAAATATTTGAAGGAAGAAGCAATTAAAATGGGAGTTTCTTATTGTTTGGGAGTTTCATAAAATATTTAAATATTAAAATTTTAAAGTGCATTAAGATTGGCGATCCGGCTGGTCGCCAAATGCAGCTAGTTTCAAATATATTTAAATTTTCCCCGCTTTCATTCGCTTCATCTGTTTACCATCCGCTTGGCAAAATGCCAAATGTGGTTTCTCGCCATTGTTGGCTCGCGTTTACTCTTGTTTTGGCATTTAGTTAAAAATAATTTAAAAACACAATTCAAAATACTCAATATACATTACTGTTGTATACATTTTATTGTAATGGGGCGCGATGAAAATTATGTTTGAAAACTGGGCAGCGAATACTGAAAGGTTTAATAACGCTATTATACCTAATCATTACATGTGTTAAACCTGGATTGTTTTCTTAAAATAATAATGTGTCTTACAGAAATATAAGGGTAAGAAATGCTGTGCGAGTATCTGCCAATTTGCAACGAAAAGCCGATCGTGCAGTTGGTGGCAAACATGAATGAAAATTGAGTCTATAACTAAATATTGGATGTATAACCTAAAAATGTAGTCGTTGTGACGATTTTTGTTTTGAATCAGAAATATTCCGATATGTAAAAGTGTATTGTCATCATGGAAAAATTTAGTTTACAACATTGTACGAATAGACAGCAAAGTTTAAAAAATTGCTTACTGAAACTGAGAAACATTGGGTATAGTATCCGGAATACTGAGATTGGCAAGCAAAAGCTATCAGAAGGTGAAGCTTCCTACTGTTTTAATAATAGTATTTTTAATGTCAAGGAGTATTTGTCTTCATATGGCACTGGCAGGCCATCATTTATATTTTTTGCATCCAAATACATCTTATGGTGTCATTCATCCATAAGATGTAAAAATATTTAATGCGTGTTTCATTTATTAAAGTTAGTTAACTCAGATACTAAACCATAATCATATTTGAAATTTGGGGTATTTCTCTAAAGCTCAGTGAAAAATAAAATTAAAAGTAGACTATAATTTAAAAGCATTGACATGTTAGACTTGCAGGTTTTGAAATCAAATAATGTCCCCAAATCATCAAATCATAAAAAAAAATAAAAAATAAAACAGAGAAAGGAGTTTAAAAGAAAATTTGCTTTCTTACGGAACTAAAAAAAAGATGAATATGGAAATAATGATAATATTTTTCAATTTAAAAAGTACGGGTATTCCTTGTTCAGTAAATAGTAACACAATAAATATGTTATAAAAGGAAAAAAATTATAAACTCTTTAAAAAAACCTTAGGAACTCTTTAAACATGCTTTTATGTATACAAGCGAGATTAAGCCAAAATTAACTATCAAATTATTTTGTAAAAATAAAATTTGTTTTCCATTTTATGTTATTTTTATAATTATCGCCAAAAATATAATACCACCCGTTTTAGGGCACAATTTTAATTTTTAAATATATTTAAAAATTTAGAAATTGAAAGGTTTGGTGTTTTAAAATATGCTATACATTAAAATGAAGTAGAATTATGATCAGCTATTAAAGAGAATTATGAACTTATATACAAATCTAATAAAAAAAAATTTATATTGAAAATTAGTCAAAGGTACAAAACTATCACCTGTTATAATTTTTCTTCTCATTTAGGATACGTTATTCATCTAAGGTTGAACAGTGCATTTTCCATGCACTGTTCAAAATCAAACTACTTGTATTGCAAAATTAAACTTCCATGCACTGTTTAAAAATTAAAAGTTTCATATTATAAAATTTAACCCTATTTTCATGTCAAAACACGTTTTTATTCACTATTTCTGTCAATTAAATGACGTAATTTTCCGGTGTACTTAAAAAATAATGATGTTTAGCATATGTTTTGGATATTCCCCAAGAGACTGTAAAAATGCTGACAGTCGATTGACATATGTCTGCAAAAATTTACTGATATTCATCAGAACAACGGCATTTATCAGTTATCGCCCCCCCCAGAGTAACATATAAATGTTAATTAAAAACTGTTCAATAACAATAATACGGTTTTTTAATAGAATGTAAAATGAGTTTTCAAAAATAAATTACTTAACTAATTATTAATACAAGAAACTTGCGACACAACATTAGTGTAACTTTTTTCTCAAGGAATTCAAGAAGTCATTTCTTTCACTCTTTTTTTTTTTCTACTTTTTTGTTTCACTTTTGAAACATTAAAAAGAAATTATCTTCAAAAAGAATAATGTTGCAACAATTTTCTTCTTCAAATCTAAATTTCCTGTAACAAAACATACTCAAGATGTTTCAAAAACATCAAGAAATCCATTGGAGTTTGAACTTTTATATTTGCATTTAAATAAGAAATGCATACTCAACAATATATATAAATAATTGAGCTAGAACTTTTAAAATGTTTTAAAGTTTTATATCTTCCATAATCTATGGAGTTCAAACAGCTAATAGCGCAGGTCAGAAATTTAGACAATAGTATAGTAAATAGTAGAGCGCAGCATAACGAAGTAGACAATGGTATATTAAATAGTAAAGAGCAACATAACGAAATACGAAATCGAATTGCCGTAAATTATAGTTCTGTATCTTTTATGTCTAATTACTGAAACAAAACATTAAGTTAAAAGGCTCTAAGGATTTACCTTAGGTATATTATCGAAAATCGCATTCCAGTATTTTATATTCCAGGTTACTTTATTCCAGTATTTTTCTACATCCAGTAGTATTTATTGCTGACAATCATAATTTCTTTTCTTCTAACACTTTTCAAATCTATATAGTGGTGTGTTGTAGTTGTTGTTTCTAATCCCAGGTGTTATAGCTGCGCTTTAACAGCTCCATGAAACCAAAGATCTCTAAAAAGTCCAAAAACAATTGCGGATCCTTAAAAATCTCAAAAATCGTAAAGCTTAAACATTTAAGAATGTGATTGGGGGAGGCTTGATGTGCCTTGCAGCAAGAGCATGCAGCAAAGATCCTCCGTTCCTGTTGAAAGGTGAGGGATTTGGTGTGTCCACTCAAAAAACGAGAGAGCGCTGTTTGCTGTTTTCTAGAGATATTCAGGCGGTGACACCAACCAGGATTCTTACCAATGTACCAAAGGTGAGCAGGTGGGACTCCAAAGTGTGCTCGACTCCATCCTTTTGATAGAGGAGATTACAGAATAAGTTTGTATTGCATCACCATGAAATATGTCAGCTGAGGCAGTCTTAACTAAGTTATCCGCTATCTCATTACCATTTAAACCAACATGTGAGGGGACCCATTGAAAGTGTACAGAGCGATTAGCAGAGAGTATGGCAATAAGGTCAAGATATTCATGCTAATCTTCTACCCCACTTTCGTTCAATGAGAAAGGTTCCGTATAGATGAACAACTATTCGTGAAAATCCAAATGCCTCGAAGACAATTTCAGAGGACGTGTCAATATATTGAAGTTTCTTATAGATTGCAATAAGTTCGTGCCTGAATACAGAACAGTTGACTGGATTACTAAGCAAAATATCAGAAGTTCCTTCAGGAGTCTCAATATGCACGCCACTGCCAGAAACGCCACCATTTCCGTTACTGCCATCAGTGCACATTTTCAGAAGCGAAGATGGAATGCTATGAATTGTTTCCAGAGACATTTGTCTAATAAAAATAGGTAACTCTGACTTTTTTCTAATCTTGGCAAAGAGATCAGTATGGAAATGAGTTCGATCAAGGTCAAACTTAAAATTCCGATAAGGCTTTAAGGAATGTGGTTTCATATCTTCAGAAGGTAGACCCATCTCTTTTGCGAAGGAAAAAGGGCTGTGTTTCTTTAAACGCTTATTATTATGCCATTAATGAAGATAAGGAGAAGATCTGTGTTGATCATTGTAGCTAAAGAGCTTGTTGTAATATTTTTAAAGACAGTAACTTCTTCTCAGTGAAAGAGGTGGTAGATCACTCTCGTACAGTACAATATTATTAGGGAAGCTATTACGAAGACCAGTAATTACTCTTGAAGCCCTTAATTGCACTCTTTCAAATTTGTCTAAGTTAGTTTTTGAGACGCAAAAGTAAATTGGGAAACCATACTCTAGAAAGAATTGGTCTGATCAGAGAGATGTAGGTGGTTCTCAGTGTATTAGCGTCTGCATCCCAGTCTCGTCCAGAAATATATTTAAGTATGTTGAGTCTTTTCTACATTTATTTGCAAGAGCCTCTATATGTCAGTTGCGGTTGCTGAATATCTCTTGATAGAGAACGTAGTCCAAGTATTTGGCGTTTTTTGCATAATTTAATTGACAGTCCTTCATAAAGACACTTGGTTGATAGTTTTAAAGTCGTCTGTTGGTAGTAAAGAAAGTAACCAAGGACTTTGAGGAATTGAATGTCAGTTTAAGTGTTTCAGTAAAAGCACATACCTCAGTAAGTGCATAGTTGAGGTTAGATTCAATTATCCCTATGTCAGAGTCAGAATGCCACAAGATGATGTCAAAAAGTCCCACGTTACAATAGTTACTGATCGTCTCTTCAATACCAGCTATATATAGAGAAAACAATAATAGTGATGTGTAAATATTAGCAATACATTTTTACCTTTTTTTACAATATTTTCGTATTTCCTGAAAAAAAAATCCTATTATTGTTCGAAATAAATATCAATTTGAAATATTGCAACTTTGTTTTTATTCGTTTTATTCAAAAACAAGAAAAATACAATATGAATTATTTTTAAATAAATTTTAAAAAGTTCATAAAAATATATAAAAAATAAGTAATTTCATATATTTTTTTCTAAATTAAAAAGAAAAGCATTTGTTTTATTTATATGTGGAATGACTGCTCAAAATCTGTAATATTACCTCTTGGAACAAAAATAGTATAAAAAAGTTGCATAGAGCTGAGAGTGCCTTTTTTCAATACGTAAAATTATTCTGGGAAAGATACCAATTATTCTAAATAGAAAAAAACTAGATCCCTTAAAATAAATCCATTTAATATATAAAAGCCCACTTTTTCTTAATCTTGCGAAACTTAGGTTCCATTTAAAGGAAGCTTTAAAATAAATTAGAAGTTATATAAAAGCAGTGAGCAGCCTTGCTTGTATTTTAAAAATGCATCAGTTGTTAAACAGCAATAATTATAAAATTAAAAATTAAAGGAGTGTAGCATTCTAAAGTTAAAAAAAAATTCCAGAAGGAGAACGTTACTATATAATTTTCAAATTACCAATCTTTTACGTTAATGCAATTTAAATTTCTGATTTCTCACATAACCTGTACAAATAACTAACAGAATACATTTTTTTTTTAATTTTCTAAAACGGAAGAGAAGTCCGTAACTAAATATTTTTTAAGCAACTAGAATAAATTAAATTTCACTGCGATAATGAAGTCAATTGTTGAAAATTATACAAAAATATTACAGTAAAGCACAGCTCTATAAAGCAATTTAAAAAGTATCCAACAAAGACAATTTCGTACATTTTAAAATAATTCAAATATTAAATTTTGTAATAATATCCTCAATCTTAAATGAAGCACAACTTTATACAGTAATTTAAATAGTGTGATTAAAATATATTTTTTAAAAATTTTAAAAAATGTTAAAATTGATTATATGTAATAATATCTTCACCCTTATCGCGAAAAAACCCAGTCAAATTCAGGCTTAGATTTCCATTTTATTAAAATTGTAACTAAACATTTTCTGCAGGCACATTTTCAATTTATATATGAGTAAATAACATAGAATTACAGTCTTAAAATACTAGTATATAGAACGCCTAATACTAGAATAAGATAGAAATATCTTAATTGAATTATTCGCTTCTCATTTCACTTCACATATGTGAATTAATTCTTAGACTCTAAAAGATTATGCATTCATATTTTATTTTAAAAATTCTCTTGTACAATTTTAAAACCGACTTCCAAAAATAATAGAAGGAATAACAGCAACCTAACAAACTTACGCAATATGGTGTTAGCACTTATTATTCAATACTTACAACTTTTTATTTATTTATGGCATGTTTATTGTTCCTTTTGTAGTAAACTTTTTAACAGGTGTTTTTTCTCCGCGTACCGTTTTTATTAAGCAATAAAATAAGTAAATAACCCATTTAGAATAATAAAGAGACTTAAAATCTACGCATATAGAAAGTCTAATAATAGAATCGGATAGAAATATCTTGATTAAATTATTCACTTTATACTTCATATATATGAATGATTTATTTGAATCTAAAAGTTTATTCATTTATATTTTATTATCAAAATATTCTTTTTCACTTTCAAACCGACTTCCAAATTTATAGCTACACAGGGAGCAACAGCAGCTCCACATTCTATTAGGAAAGAAAAAGTTAAAAAAAAAGAAAAAGAAAAGAATGTTGAAATATAAGGAATGAAAAATACATATTGCCGCCACCTCTGAAATTGCAACTTCTGGATTCTTATATGACTTTTGAGTGAGGGTTCGTTTCGAATACTAAAAGAAAATATCAGCATAGCCCCTTGAAATGTCATGAAATGTTATTGTTTTGGAGAAGGTATGCAGCACAAATAGTATTGAGATCCAAATAGAAGAATGAGTAATATAGCATGAAGAAAGGCGAAGGGGCATGAAGCCACCTTGTTATGCAATATAGCCAGACATCGAACACTTCTAGAATATAAGAAACATATGAGTTTATCTTAGCTGAAGGATAATACACCTTCTTTCTTATACTTTGTCGAGTTTTCAATAATACAGTAGTTTCGTCGAAGAAATATTCTTTGCTGGACTATAAAGAATAATTCTCTATATCTAAAATTTTTCAGGATATATCCATGAGGGAGATTCTGAGATGTATTGGAAATCAAAATTTCTAATTTTTTTCATTCAAATTGTTTATCGAATATATACCGTAGTGACCTTAGGATTTGGGCTCATAGCATATATTTCTCATGCATAAATGTTTTCCCTTGAAATAGTAAAGAAGTATTTTGAAGAGTTTGAAAGATTTCTTACGAAATGTAAGTGATAAATGTTTAATTCATATAAAAATCTGATTCTAATTCTAAACCTATTTCTACAAATATTCTTTAAATATGGTTGAATTTTTAAGCTCTTCGTAAAAATTATTTTTAAATATAAATAATAATAAACATATAAAAATTAATTAATGTATTAATGGAAAATTAGATTACTTTAATATAGCATGAAATATTTAATATATGTAATTATAATGATTATTTTTAATGAATAGGAATTATAGAAAGTGTATAAGATGACTTTTTTTTCAAATTTAAATAGCAATAACTTTTAAGTTAATTTTTCTGTAATATAAAGAAAAGAATTTGATTTTAAAAATTTTCTTTGATGTTACGTATTTCCTATAAATTCAATCTGATGACTTTAGTTTTCATAATATAAAAATAAAGAACTAAAATACAATTATAAATACAAACAGATCATAATTTTAACCAAACTAATTTGAACAGATGGTTATACATCATCAAGAATAAGATATAAACACTGACGAACTGAGAAAGCTGAGCGTTTACTAATGTGTAGGTTTTATTTACAAAAAAAAATGAATATTTCGAAATTAATTTTGATTTGTATTAAAACATCAAATAAATCAGCAACTGTATAAAAAATGATGCAATAAAAGCGAATAAAATCTTTTGCGTTAAGATGTTTATGTTTAGACTAGAGCTACAATTTCAACAGGAGACACTTAAAAAAAATGTCAGTTAAAAAATGAAAATGATGGAAAGATAGCAACAACGTTTGGGCTTATTTTTCTCTAAACAGATTACAATTGGAATAAAAACCCTTAGAACAATATAAATGTTTATATGTAGTGAGGCGTATTATAAGTAAGAAATGATATATATTTTTTAAAATTTTTATGAAGTAATATAAGAGATAAAGACTTAAATTTTAATACCAAGACAATATTTAGTGATATTGCTTATTTCCTTCCAAATAATTTAGTTATTAAATATAAATCGAAAAACCACTTCGAATCTTTATTTATTTAATTTGAATGCTATCAGAGAAGTTTGTTCCAGGGAACTTCAAGAAATTATTTATTTATGGCTGTTAGAAGTAAATGATCTTGGATTACATCATGAAACTTACATAAAAAAGTGATAAATTTTTTTGGAATTATCAGTTTATCATAATGTAGGTCAAACAAATATTTTAGAAATAAAAATTCTATTAATTTCTATAATGTGTTATTTTCATTAATTGTGACTTTAATTGCAAATCTTCCTCTAAGAAATAATTTGAAGTAAATTATCTGTGATCGAAGATAATAATGAAGATGTTCAAACATTTGAATTTTCTATAAAAGAATTCATTACTATATAACTTTAGAGACAATAATTTTTTTTAAATATCTATATGAAAAAGAAATCTTTCTTTGCTGTTCGAAATCTTCTTTTTATAATGCTTGTTAAAAGTAAATTAGTAATTCTTTTGGAAAGTTTTCGAATTGAAATTAAAGTTAAGAATTAAGTTTTTTTAAGCTAAATTTCATTCGTCCACCCACACAAACATGCACTTTCTTACAAGTTTGAAAACAGGAATTAACTGATATAGTAGCTATTGTTTAAAATTCAAGATACAAGACATAAAATATAATTTCTATAATTTGCATATTTCTTAGATTTTACATCCCCCCCAAAAAAAATAACAAATTTAATGCAAAAAGTGAATTTAAAAGTAAGTCAAGGGAAACATGCCAGCTTTCTTTTATAGTAATCTATCAAAAAACAATTTAATGCTTAATAATAATATTTTTTGGAATTATTGAAGCGAATAATTTTTAATGGAAATATAGTTTCAGTTATTAAAGGGTTAATTAACTGCTTTTGCAAACTATATTTTTACGAGCAAGTCTAATAATAATTAAACGTAAGATGTCGAAATATAAAAATAAATTAAAGAATTCATATAAAAAACTGAGCTCTTAAAAAATATTTCTAAAGGGTATTAAACAAATAGGTTAAATATATATTTCAAAAGCATTTCTTTTTGTCAGAACATCACATATTTATTTCGGTATTTACATTTTTGTTTATATTAGACTCAAGAGATCGAAGTTTTCAATGCTGAAATTGATAAGATCGTCAAAAAAATGAGAAAAAAATATTGTTACTCTTTCATTCGTATTAGATAAAAAAACAAGAACAAAAGTCAACACATAACAAATGCAAACATTTTTCATGGAAATAGAAAAAAATTCTTTGAATACCTATGAAATGATTTTATTGAAATTTTTATTTTTTATTACATTTTATGGCTGTTTTATATTTGATCTTATAAAAAACACATCTTTTATGATTACATAGATCCCTCAATTTACAGAACGAAAAATAAAAAAATGAAGGTAGTGGCTTTTGGGAACCATTAGTACATTTTATACTTGTTCATGTTGTATGATTCGTGTTATTTTGTTTATCTTCTACATTCAGTGACGAACAGGTATATTTTTGGTATGAAGTAAATTTTAAAAAAAAATTAATACTCATAATCATTTAAATATTGATATTTATTAAATAAAATCTAGCTATTTCTTGAATAAGCGCGGTCTTCGGAAAATAACTATTATTTAGAAAATTCAACAGTATGTCATCATTAAGTTTTTTTTTTTCATGTGTGACTGAAAATACAAGGAAAGCAAGAAATAAGTTTTCCTCTTCAGAGGACTCTAAAAGGCATTCTTTTTGTTCTACTGAGACAGAATTTGAACTACAGATAATTCAAATTCGTCGTTTTATATTTAATTAATAAAAAAATTGTCGTGCTGAAACTCAGCAATAAATAGAGCTTTAATACAAATGATATTTCTTTGCATATATTGAAAATGTGAAATAACATTTTATTTATAACGCATCCTACAAGAATTTCTATTTAGATATGAAAGAATGCGTATTCAGCAGGAGCAACAATTACTTCTTTGCATATCATGCTTTGCTTGCAGGAAAAAGCGCTACAACGATTTAAAAATAGTTCACATTCAAACTTTTAATATAAATATAATAACGAGCAGAACATAAATGGGCAAATACAATATATTTTATTTTGTATTTAAAAAGAGTTAAATTATCGCATTAAGTAACTTAACTTTATATGTATCTTTTCCTAAAATGCTAGGTTAAGAAAAAATTCTTTTATATTATGCTTAAATACAAAAACAATCAGTTTAATCACTTTATAAACTATTTATCCGCAATCGTATAATGCTATTTTGATGTTTAATGGGTTACCTAATGCATTTATTGAACGATGAAGAAGATTATTTTGTTTTTAAAGGAATAAATTATTTTAATGTGTTGCAATTTTAACTCTATGTACTTTAACACCATTGGGATACAATTTTGTATATAAAATGAAACAAACATCTATACAATGCTCCAGAATACTCAGAATTAACACTATTGCAATAACACAAGTTAAGAAATTTAACTATTAGGGATTCTATCTCAAATATTGTGATAGATGTCAGAAATAGGGTAATTTCAAAGTTACTGATCTCTATGTTTAGCCATACCGGAATTACATCCGCTTCGCCGAGGAAAAAAATATTACCCAGTGCTAATCACAATTTGCGATCATAATATACCACTATTGTCTTCCGCAGAAAAAAACATTCCCTCATCGTTAGAAGGTAATTTGAACACACATCGATACTTCGACCACGAAGGAATTAGAACTAACTTCTATATCTTATGTTTCTCATATTCATATCTGAGGAACGGTACAAATGAGTAAGATCACTCGAATTATAACAATATTCTAATTACTCTGATAACATAAATAGGGGCACTGAAATGCACAATATATGATTGATATATCAGAATAGTGCTTTAATATTTTCATTCCAAAGTATTTTAATAGGAATCTTGATCAGCGTTATAGGGTAACATAGCTCATTCTTGAATTAATAAATTACATTAATTGCACTAATATATGTTGAAAATGAGTATTCATAATGGCATTTTTTCATAAAGGCAATAAAAAATTAGAGTTTCTGATTGACTTTTCGGTGTAAAAATACTATGACTAATTTGTAACTCTATACTTCTGTAATTTCTATCTTTTGGAATTTACCTTTATGAAATATAATCCATTATTTCCATAAAATGAGAAGAGAAGCACCTGGATTTGTGGCATATCATATTGCGTGATAATTTTCAGTCACTCCCGAAATAGCAGGCGTCTATGTACATTTTTTAAGTATAAACTTCAAAAATTAATTATAAATTAAGTATAAAATTCGTTGTTTGTCTTGCCTTTCAAGGATTAGGATCTGGCCGCCCAAAACATAATTATAGAATTATACATGAGTAAAGTTCCCTTACACTTCCAACGTGTATTTCTCCTAGCTATTCCAACAACGGCTGGCGCCTATTCTATGTCTAGGTCTGAGTGACCCTTTTATATCCAGTTCAATCTTAATAATCGTCCGATTCAATCGTGATGATTGTGTATAAATAAATACAGGAACCCATCGTATTCTAGATTACTATATTATTTACATATTTACAATAAAGGATTAAAATATAAAACATAAAAGTGAATCGAGTCTCTTTCGTTCATGGCGAACCACTCCACCTTCTCTCGTCGTCCCTCGTCCTTCTCTGTCTGATCCACTTCCTGTTCCGTCTCTCTCCGGGTTTCACCCCCTCGGATACCACGTGACCTTTCCCCTCTTGACCCATTTGCAACCTTCGTCGTTGGGAGCGGAGGAGCGGGTCTTACAACATGACACATATATATTGTCATTTACAAAGCTTAGTAATTATAACGACAAATATTATTCCATTTTTAATGATCATTGATTCAACAAATTCTTTTTCTGTAAAAAATTAATATCTCCCCATAACTAATTCAGCATTTCAGAGTTACTAGTTACTTTTTCTGCAGGAATCGATAACTACCAACTATTTATTATATTTTCAGAGCTACTAGAACATAGATTTGCTAGGAAATTGGAGTAAATAATGAATCAAAGATTGTAAAAGCGAAACCAATGAATTTGCAATAAATCAGTCATAGATAAAATTTGCTCTGAATAATAAAAAAAATATCATTCAATAAATTCAATAAACATCATTATTTCTCAGTGTGTTTTTAAGTAAATATTTCAATTTGAAATTTTTGGAATACAAATTCTAAATAATAAATTCCATAATGTGTTGCAAAAATCTGTATATACAACATATCGTGAATCTAATGTCTATAATATTGAAACACATTTTTTAGCACATTTAGGAATACTATAAAAAAAATTTTGCAAGCAATTTATTTTTGTAATAAAAGATAAAAACTTATGAATTTACAGATTTGTTTTGAAATTCCAAAGCGAAGAAATATTTAAAGGAGAAAGGAATTAAACTGAAAATAAATGCGAGTGCATTCTCAACGAAAAAAAAAAAGCTTTCTGACTTATTAAATATTTTATTATAACAATAAAAGTATTTCTTATGAGAAATTGTCATTGTTTATTCGAATGATTTCATAAAACTAGAATTTGGACGTTAGAAAACAAAAGAATATATATTTAAAATTAATTTGTTTCAAAATGAAGTTTTACTAACTTGAAGAAACGAAATATCTAATCAGCAAAAATATATTTAAATTAACTTGCCGGGAAAATATAATTCACTTCTTTCCGTTATCTTTCAAACTCCTTTCATCAATGTAATCAACATCTCATTTATTTAAACTTCATTTCTATAAATAAAGGATAACAAACAAGGAGAAACATATTTCTTAGAATTTTTTAACTCCCACTCAAATAACTGTCATCTTTTGCGGTGATATAATTAATGAAAGCCAATTAAATATCCTTGAAGAAAAATATTTATTATTCTCAACAAATATTGTTTGCATTTTGTCAATTTAATGCGAAATTGCTTCCAGAAGAAAACATTGGGGTTCTCAAATTTTCAAAAATACTTAAATAATGAAAAACATTTGAAATAATTATAAATGTTTCTACTATCCATCAGTTTTGTTTGACAAACAGAAATAGAGCTGAAAGCAACCAAGCATTTGATGAAAATGTTGCAAGGAATAGTTTTCTTTTAAGTGTAAAATAAATCCATTCGTAAATCCAGCTATATTATAAATCATCTTACTAAGACCTTTTACAAATATTTTTCCAGCCTCTTATAAGTAGAAATCGTAATATTTCTCTTTTGATACAGAAATTAAAACAACACCTTTCCATAAAGTTCATTTAAACTTTAAATTTATAATAAAAAAATTGTTTAATCCAAGTATAAAGTTCGATTTCTTCAAGATTCGCATGACCTTAAAGCACAAACTTTTATTATATTAGTATTTTTTCAAAAGTTAATTATTTTAAAAATATATTCCTTTTTTTGCTGTTAAAATTATCCTTAAATTAAGTTTCCGTGCTCTTTCACATTATCCTTTCAGAAAAGTAAGCAAGGATTTAAATCCCATATTCAAAGTAATGAAAAATGAAAAAAAAACCATCCCATTCATGTAATTGAAAGTTGCTTTGAATTAAATAAACTTTACTTTTACTATTATACAGTTCCATTTTCAAAAATTCTGTAACATACAAAAAGAGTGGATTAAACAATAAATCATGAAGTTAAAATTTTACCTTGCCTAACTTAAATCAAATATGATAAAAGTAATCAAAATATTAATAAAATTAGAATTATGCAAAATACTTTATAATTAAAATAACTAATCAAATATAAAAAAAAATTGTGATAAGTTTGTAATCTGATAATCTAAATAAGACTTAATTGGAAACAATAAAAATCATTATTGGTTAATAATTAACTGGTGTTGCCTTTCTCTAAAATTATTAAATCATTCCCAATTCCTATGAACTATTAACTCCTTACAAAAAAAAATCTCCAAAAAACTTTAATTTCTTAAGTCAATATTTGCTTAAACTCTCTGGTATCAAACATGAAAATTGAATAATTTTGAAAGAAACTTTACATTAATTGGAAATCTCATAAAATATATTTTTCAGTTTTCTCATTATATTTTATTTGATAGTTTTTGTGCTTTTATAGGTCACCTAAAAATGAGAGTATGAAAAATTGAGTTTTTCATATACTGCAGGCACTTTGTTTTCTTTTGCTGCATTGCAAGTTTAATTTCTTATTTATCAAAACAAAAATTTAAATTATTTAATTAAGATAGATTAAGTTTTATTCAAAGGTCGTTTGAAAATCTAGCAATTAAAAAAATGAAAACTTCAGAAAAAAATAATAATTGAAACGTTTGCAGAACTTGTTACTGGAAACTCCATAAAGCTATCAAAATAACCAAATAAAATTTCTAAAAAGAAAAAGAAAATTACCCGGAAGTGCATATTCCTACCCTTCAAAGTACATTTGTGCAAAATGTTGTATATTAATGCCAAGTGGTTTATCCTGCAGACTTCATCACTCTGCCAGAAGAACCCCAAATTCCGTTATGCAATGAATGTAGAGATACATGTTTTATTCTATGTTGATCAAATATAACCAATGTTTTTTAAATACTGGAGAATGAATTTTATGTCTGATACATTTGGTTTGTTGACAGCCATCTCTTTAAAAACAATTAAATATTATTTTCTAAACATTCATTGACGATTTTTGAAATAAATATATATGACAAATATATGTAATATAATGGAAATATTTTTCAATTGTTCAAAATTTTTCTTATCAAATTTTCGAATTTTTAAATATTTTTTATTTATAGCTCTACTTTAATCAATTTGAAATTGAATGACTATTTTATTAAAGTAAACATCAAGTTAGTTATAATATTTTGTTCCTAATTCATTATATATATATATATATATATATATATATATATATATATA
>JAPMOR010061948.1:0-22562 GCA_026543865.1 Argiope aurantia | reverse complement strand
CACCTAAAAGTGAAGCCTTTTCCGGAATTTCTTACATAAATCTTCACATTAAGCTGCAATAAGAATAGATTAAATCATAAATTTACATTCTCTTGATCTCAAGATCTCCATTTGTAGACTTCGAACGTTTCTTTTTCCATAATGCTATGATATATCACAAAACATATCACCAAAATATTTTTATTAGAAAAATATCGCACTCCTTCAGCCAAGATATCTTGAGAACCTGTAATACTTTTCTTTATTGAAACTGGTTTTCAAAATATTGAAATATGTTTCTATTTTAAAACCATAGACGCTATCATTTAAGTTATATTTCTATGAAAGATAATTCCTTCCTAATTTTAATTCTTATAACCCTTTACATGCACATTTTTTATTACTATTTAGAAAAAAACATTAAAAAACATGCGACTCGTTTTTTATATTCATTTTATTTATTTCTCTAAAAAAATAAAAAATTAGGAATTTTTTTTTAAATGTCGTTACTTCTATAATTTATAATTGTTTAAACTATGTGATGATGACTTTGAAAACGTGATTATTTTATTTGATATTTAATATTGCTATTTTTGCTAAAAAATCTCCTGCATGAAATATTTTTGATTATAGCTTCACATTTATTATCACGGTATTTGCTAAAGCCTTATGCCATTATCTTTTGTTTTGGATGTCAATATGTAGAATTATAGAAACGACATCAAGGACAAGTAAAATAGATATGTATTATTCGAACAATTTCTGTCAGCCTATTTTAACAGCAATGTTAGTAGTGATTTAACACTGCGATTTCAAAACCAAATACGTCAAAACTAACATCATGGTTTATAACAGCATCAGTGTCATATGTAAATAATTTCATGTACGTGAATGCTAATGCAAAAAGGCGTACAAAGATTCACTGTCTATGAACGATGTACGTCATCGTTACATCACAAAACGTTTAAAAAGTTGCAACCAGTCAGAGAGAAGCAAGACCCATTTGAATAACTTAACACCTGTTCTGCTCATTTTGTGCATGAATCCTCTTAACGGATTCGAGCCCGGTAATACCAAACTGCTACAGCAGACTATAGTGTATGAATGCTCTTGTTACAAATGGACGCTGTATTTTGCTGTAAAAACTTCCCTTTTGAATTCCTCAAGAAATTGTGCATATAATGTGTAGACATTTTTCATTTTTGTCCTTCAAATATGCAATAAAATCTCATCTTTAAGGTGTATGTACACACTTGAAACTTCGAAAATAGTTCAAAATATCGAATATTTTTTTATTACTTAATAATGTTCTCTGATTCTTTAACTTTCAAACGATACCAAGATGTTGCCCATATTCCAAATATTTCTCGAGTTATAATTATTTTTCTTGATGTGCTTTCATTGAAAACTCTAGTTACGTTGTTTTTAAAACTCATTTTATGAAGAATGATATTTTTCCACTATGTTGCTTCATTCAAACAATCATAACTGAGCAAGAAATTAACGAAATACAGTTATTTATATATCAAAATAATCTGTATGAAATAGCGGATGTTCTGTGCTTCAATCAAAGTTATATTTATAGTAATAAATTTTTAATAGCTGTTTAAAAGTTAAAATTACAGAAAAAAATCTCGCTTTTTCTATTCATCGTTAATAAAAAATTGTAAAAAAAAATTAAAAAAAACTATATATTTTTGTAACTTGATTGAGGCAGACAACATGAAGACTAATATTAGGCATAATTTCCAACTAGAATTGTGTGTCTGTACAAATTAGAATTTAAGATACCATGTTTCAAAAAATAGGCTAATTAGCTCATTAAATATTATTTAATTAATTAATAATTAGTGTAATATGGTTTTTTCTCACTGAAATGAGTTTAAACATATATTAATAACCTACTGTGAAAAAACTGGATTTTTAAAGTTAAAATTTTTAAAAAATCTTCAAGTGTGTACGTACACCTTAAATCTTGCTAATAAGAAAGAAGTATGTGTCTGTGCATATATGCATTGGAGCTTACAGGCCAGACCTAAAAAAAATAATGAACATAGAGTCCTTTTCAGCCATTAGTCACTTTAGAGTCTGTTTTTGATAACATAATTATAATTGATTAAAAATTGCTTGTCTCTTTTTGGAGATAGCTCCTGAAAATATTATAGCCCAAAGATAAATATTACTTCATCTTAAAATTCAAAATATTATATTTTCATTAAGATAATTTTAAAAAAAATGACTTAAAAATTATCTTGAGCAAATTTTCAACAATATATTTCCTTTCTAAAGGAAGTTCGAATCGCTGACGTCGTTTTTAATAATAAAAAACCTTGGCAGTTCTTGGTGTCTTTTGATGGTGGTGATCAAGATATGATGATTCGACATTTTTCCATAGGTTTTTAGTATAAGGCATTATTTAATGAAATTCTTGAATTTTTGATTTTTTTTTTACATTTAAAGTGTAATTTCAAAATCAAACAATATGAATTGCAGAAGATTTGTGAAGTGCATAAATTTTTAAATTGAATAACAGTGCTAAAATTTCCTGTTATATAATTGGATGTATAAAAATAAAAGATAGAAACTTAGGGAAATGTATAGCACATTTACAAAACAATACACAGCTTTTAAAATAATATGAATTATACGGTTATCAAAACTTGAAGTTTAAAAATAATCTGCCGAGGAAGACATTAAGATTTAGTTACACAAACTTTTTAATTGACATTTTTAGTAACTATTCGCCTTGGCGTACTAATTGGTTTCGAAAAGAGGCTAGTTGCTCAATAGAGAAGAAAATTCACTAATTAAATAATATTACTTTTACCTCATTTCTATTAAATTGCTTTAAAAGCACAAAAAATGCCAAAAAAAGATAGTCTATTAATGTTATCTGCATTAGCGAATTCCTACTCTTGATTATTCAAGTAACAGACGGAAATTAATTTACAATTTAATTAAATTATATACTTTGACAATTTTTACTATCTTGCATTTCCAATGTTGTTATTTCAATAGTACTTGAATATTAAATTATCAAAAGACTTGCTTTATCTATTTGTATCGACCTTTTTTTAAAATTATATATAACTATTTCAAAAACTCAAAGATAATATTAAAGAATGTCATATTTACAACATGATTTTATGTTCACTACATAGCGAGAGTTTTATTTTTAATCAAGAAAACACATTCATCGAAACGAATCTTACTTCTTTAACAAAACAAATGTTCTTTCGGGTTTATTTCTCCTGAACGACAAGAAATAGAAAACATAAAAAAAGGAATGTTACAAGACCTGTCTTTAAGTAAACTTCATGTAAGTGGTTTTCTGCTTTGGAAAAAAAATAAGAAGCACTTGAAGGTTTTCTTTACCTGACTTCTCCTTCCACGACATCCGTTATCAGCAAACAGAATCCCGAAGTAAAAGAACTTTCTAAAATATAAGCTTCCTTAACGAATAAGCTATTCCAATCGTATCCAGAATGGGGAGAAAAAAGACGGTTGAGGTGATAGTTGATGTCAGTTTCGTTATTGTCGTCATTTATCAGAGAATGCTCCATAAACAAGAAAAAAACACAATTTGTTCTTCCTCTTAAAAGATCTCGCTTCTCCAAGATGCTTCGAGAATAATTCTTGGCAATATTTCTTCACTTGGAGTAATTTCACAGAAGAAAGAAAAAAACTTCTTTTTTTTTTTGTTTTATTTGAACTTTCAACTGAGTGAAAACTTATATTCAAAAATGGTTGTAACTTTTACGGATGGAAAATATTAATATATCTCAAATGAAAATTGGAATTAGGAGTAGTATATAACCTTTAAGATTAGGGAAAGTCAGGGTATTTTTCTAATGCTATTCAGATTTAACTCAAGAAAATGATTAGAGTTTGCGAAATAAAACGAATAAAATATTTCGAAGTTATATTAATTACAATTTTGAAGTTAAAAAAGGAATGATCTCAAATTCCTTTTTTCCGTATACTCAGACAGTTTGGTATATCTTTTTTCTTTCATAGTACTTTTGAGAAATGTACGCATGCTTTTTTTATAGGTTTCCTTTCAAAGAGTGCAACATTTTTATACAGATGTATAATTTTGAATATAAAAGTATGTACCAAATTACTTCTATCTAGTTTATTACATTATTTAATTATCGTGCACACACAGAGCCAAATGGATATACATACATCTTTATGACGAAATTTGTTCCAAATTGATATCTATTCATAACTTTTGTTTAAAGCTTACATATGAACTTTTAACCGTCTAGATTGTTACATTTTTGACTTATCGTTTTCTGACTGGTTGAAATAAATGATATAAAAATGTATTTTTTCGCTTTCATTTTGCATTAAAATCTCAATCTTACAATCTGACGATGGCAAAGCATTCCTTCTGTATTTTTCATATATGAGAAAATGAATTTATAAAATAGAAACGCTGCCTTTATTTGGATCTCTACTTAGATTGGATATTTATCAGAGTCACGATTATTTTTTGCAACTCGAATGCAATATAGGAAATTTATGCTGTAACAATAGCAAAATCAGATCTATAAGAAATATTTATATATCTAAAGTTAATGAACAAGTGCCTTAATTCAGATGTCAGTAATTAAATGTTAACTTAAATATTAATTGCGCTTATATTGTTTTAAAAGAAAAATTCAAAATATTATATGTCAGGAATATGCTTAGCAAAAAGTTGCAAGAATAATTTTATTTAAACAATCTAAAGATAAATTAGATGTATTTATTTTAAAATTTTAAAAATCACTAAGACTGCAGCTGCATGAAATGGAATAGCTTGCTCAGAAGAAACTTCATTAAAATATTAGTCCTCAAAAACTGCTAAAGGAAAATGTGAATAAATGAATAATGAGGTATTAAAGATATCGTATATTGGTCAAAACGGTCAATAAGTAATTAAATTTAACGTTACTTTTTTATATTTTATGTGAGTAAATATATATATATATAAAATACCATACATGTATTCTCTTATTGCATGTTGCTGTTAATTTTAGAATAAAAATAGATCGTTGTTTTAATTATGAATAAATAAATTAGCGAATTGTTTGGGAATCCAATTTCTTTCATTTGATAGACCACAAAAATTTAATGTCTAAAATTTAATGTCTTTAATAATTTTCTACGATTTCAAGATGTAATTCTAAAGAAATTTTTTTACATTGTTTAAAAAATTTTTTAAAAAATCTTGAAAAAAATAATAAATTTGATTTTTTTATTACTGAACATATGAAAGAATTCTCAAAAAGTCAACTTTCCTCTATGCTTCATAATAATATTTTTGAATTTTAACAGAATGATTTTGATATTCATTCGAGGCTTAATATATTTAACGAGTAATGTGTCTATTTGGAAACTGTTGTAGTGTGTGTATACTTCATATTTCTAGCAAAACCAAAGTTTTCAACACTTGATTCTATATTTTTAGTAAAAAGTTTATTCCGTTAAGACATAAGAAATTTTTCTCAGAGAATGCTTTCTGTTAATCTATTTTATATTAAATTTATTATTGTCATCCAGAAGAATACTTCAAGCAACCATATTTTTTTCTACTTTAAAATTAGAAGTTGAGAGAAGTTTCAGTATCTTGTTGCATAAACAGTGGTTTCGATTATGATTTTCTTATCATATTTTTTTATCTGTAGTAAATTTTAACAAGAAGATTAAACTACAATATAGAATATTATTACAGAAGTAGTTAACAGTCATCACTTTAACTTACCATCAGGTACAACTTCCTTTAACATATTTTTAATTCATATATAGATTTCAGATTTCATTGCAGAGTAAAATCTTTCCATTGGGACTGTCAATATAAAAGCTTTGTATAACATACAGAATAAAAGCATGCTTATTTTTATACATGCAAAACATTTACCATATTACTCTTTGAACTCATAAAGCTCGAATAAACATATATATTTTCAATTAATATGCATATTTTGAGATTTATACATATGAAGATATTCATATGACCCAAAGAATGTATTCTAGAATTTATTTCAATATTAATTTTAATTTATTTAAAAATTCTATTCAAACATACGAATTTTGAAACATGTGTTTATTTAACAGACATTCTATATGAATTCTAAACACCGCTGATAATATTCATTCCGTTATGACCTTTAAGGATAACTCGGCTTTTTCACGGCTTATACTTTATTAACTTAGTTGTGAGCGTCATCTTCTTTTGGTCTCTCGAGAATATTTTTCTTTTTTAAAACGAAACAAAAATATAGAAAGCAATCCGAACCCGATATCACGATCAGATAGCTAACTCAACAAAGAGCTCATCGATTTCCACCCACCGACCTTCTAATCAGTCCTTTCTCTTCGCCGTATGTGCATCGTCACGAATTAAGGCCTTATCTCTAACACTCACGAACACATACAAAAAAAAAAAAAAAACGTAGATCTGTCTTCGCCCAATCTAATTTCTCATATGTCCGATAATTCCAACTCAGATCTCAGCAATTGTCAACCGCAAGGAAATCTGGTTTTCTCTCGGTGCCTTATTTGTTCCGGAACTCCTCATTGTCTTCTTTTTCGCGGGCTACCCCTTAACTTCTTTAAGTCTTTATTGTTCTGATGAAGAACAATGATGTCCGAGTTGCGGGGGAGTTTCTTTTGCCAATGGTCTTCGCGGACAACAGAAAAAGAGATAACTCCATGACGTACCTCAGGGGATTTGGGGAGAAAACGGAGTATTTCGATTTATTTCTGTCCTAAAGAATTTAAAAGGTATTATGATATAAATAAAAATAGCTCTAAGTTAAAGATTATGTATGTTACTGTTAAAAAAATGATTGGTTTCAGATATCAAAAATCTCCTAAGTTAGAGCTTCGAATCTGGAATTTCCATGAAGAATTTATAACAGCATTATTTTCCATTTGGAAAGAATGTCTACTTTTATAATAAAACACTATAAAATAGTTATATCGGAGCGTAATTTTTATGACAATTCTATGAGATGGGGAGATGTTAATCAGAATTATTTTGCTTAATATAACCCAAAAATTAGTTTCATATATAAATAGTAGATTGATCATTATTATGAGTGGTTTTTATTCTAACAGATTTAAATTAAATATTTAAAAATAATTTCAGTAGCTTGTAACTTGAAAAGGGCGTGTTATTTTTCGTCATAAATAATAATTTTAAATTGAAGGTAACTAAACAGTAGCTGTAACATAAAATTCTTTAGCATAAATATCATAAAGATTATTGCATAAAAATGCATATGTATGAAATGGAAAGAAGTTTTTAATGTGTACCTAAACCTATTAAATATACGTATTCAGAAAAGAAAAACAAACAAAATTGTGTATTGGTATTGCATTGTTCATTGTTATTTACGGAGTTTCTCAAGTTAAATAAATATTGCTATACATTTCTTGAATTGGAGATATGTATCAAGTTTATGAATTGAAAGTAGAAAGCTGATTTTTTTTAATAATGCAACATATCTTCTTATATCAAATTCTCTTTTTCGAAAATCATCATTCATTACCAGATTAATTCACTGTTCACAAAAATTATTACGCTAACAGAAAAATCTATTATAAAAATAAAGTTCCTCCACAAAATATCTAAATAATGCAGATATTGATATATTCCGATTCATTGCAGTGCAGAAGTTTCTATCTCACTTTCACGTTTTCTTTTTATTTTCTCCTTCATATATCTAAAGCATTTAAAACCATTTAATTGATTCTTTTTAATTCCCCTTGTTCATTGATTGTTCTGTCTAGTATTTTGTGCTTCAATTTCCATAAAAGGTGATAATTTTGATAACTAAATATTAAATCCATAACACTGAGTTTCAAAAATTATCAATATATTTCATTTAAGAAATTCTTTAGTGCTTATAGGATAAAAAGAATAGAGTATTTGTGGGTAGCAGCATTTAGCATTGCTGAATTATTTGCATATATGCTGATTTAAATGTACGAAATCTTTGTTATTATTTTTTGTTTAGATTATCGAATATATAATAGACAATGAAGCATATAATATAGGAATTCCCAAATAAACGATTTTTTTAAAAAATCACACTTATTTTAACGGATAGATTCAGTTAAATAACAGATCATTAGCTCATTTCTACACTTAAGTTCACAAAATATAAATGTTAAACGTTAACTAACAGTTTAATTAAGTTTAGAACAATTATTTAATACATCATATCAGAAGAATTTAATTTCTTCCTTTTATTTGTTTTAATCTAATCAAAGAATTAGCATATTTTTGGATACATGATATATCTTTATCCAATATCCAGCTAAAAGATTCAGCAATTAATACAGTATTCAATTTAATATTGAAATGCTCATAAAATGTTTATTAAATTTATTTTAAGGTTACTAACACATTTTTCAATAAGAAGTTATGATTCTTATTCGTTTCTGCTAGAATATTCAATCAAATCAAGGCATCGAGGAATAGCCACAAAGGACAAATGCAGTATATTGAGTTAGTTTGCTGTCGCATTGGTCACATGTAGAGATTGCAATATTGGACCAAAATTGCAATACCGGTATTCGGTATTTTTTAGATCTTAATACCGGGATACCTGTTTTTTATACCGGTATTAAAAATTTTTAGAAAAAAAAGGAAAACACATTTGTTTTTTGTTTTATTTGCCAGTTTTATTAGAGAATGTAAAAATCACAAAAAATGATTCGTAACTTATAAATTATAACAGTATGTAAAGAATCCCCAAAAAGTAAAGAAACATCTTATTTATTTAAATCACAAAAAAGTGTAAATATCACTATTCAGTCTGTGGTACTATTACACATTTTTGAAATGTGATCTTAAAAAACATAATGCATCAATTGTACTGTCATTAAGCCTGAAAAGCAATTTTGTGCAAAAATTACCATTTGCTGAAAACGTTCTTTCGTTATCTACGCTAGTTGGTGGTACTGTTAGCAATGCGCTATATACTTTTTCCAAGTATTTACCTCTAAATCCCTCATCTTCAAATAAATAGATTTCTCGTCGGGTGGTTTTAGATATAACTGATTTCTGTATTGTATTTAGGTTCGTAGAAATTTTCTTATTTATCTCTAATTCTAATTTTTGTTCAAGAGACAATTTCTTTTTACTATCGACATTAGTGTCATCATAATCTTCGATAACTGAACCGAATTCTTCTGATTCGGTTCTTCTGAACCGAATTCTTCTGGATAGGTTTATGGGTAAAAAATTTTAAGAAAATTTACTATAAACTTAATCAGATTTGAATTGGTTATTTTCTTTTCTTCTTTTTCAATTTCCTTTTTAAAATCATTATAATTATGTAAATACCATAAGACATTTTCCATTTCGGTATGCCTTTCTTTTGTGCAATTTTTCAATGTAATATATAATTCTTCAGATAGTGATGTTTGCTGTTCGTTCAGTGACTGCAACATGAAATTCTCCAGGACAAATAAGGATTGCTTAACCATGCTTTTGTTTCGCTTAAAAGCTATCGTCACTGTTAAGAACTCTTTTTTAATAATAATCATATCGGTGAATAAATAAATTTATTAAATAATTAGTTGCTTTTTGTTACATTATTTAGATTTAATTTTGATTAAACTGCCTTGATGTAATTTCATGTGTATGATTCCATATGTTATGTTCATTGAGTACATGAACGTTCCTAATAGAGACCAGTCTCATGACATTATAATGCTAGTCAAAACGTAACTGCCTGTTTTACCTGTTTACTAAATTCCGCTGTAAAATTTTTTCTGTCAAACAGTTTGATTTATGAACAAATACAATCTATTGTTCAAAATAAGGCACCTTTTTTTAAATTGTCAAAATTCAGGAACAATTTGCTAAACATTAAATTGGCATTAGTTAATACACAATTTCTTAACCTTTGAAATGATAAAAAAAATTCTAGAATTCTTGTAAAACAAAAACATTATTATTTTGCAAAAAAACATAAAACAAAAACAGTTTTAATTCATCAAGATTTTAAATAAAACTCTCCGAGAGGCACATTCTCACCTTCCATTATATGTATTTGTCAAATTTGGTAGCTTTAGGTTAAATGAACTGGCTAACAGACGTCAAAATATACACACAGAGATACAAAAAATAAACATATTAATCTTTATTACTTGTAGAGTAACTATTAGTAGAATAACCATTAAACTAAGGCGTAAATCATTAATACAGCCCTCACTACATCCTTCTTTTGATTTCCATTTGTCAACTATGCCATACCTTAATCGTAAGATTACAATCCGTCATAAAATGTTCTTTTAATTACTTTATCTATTCTACTGTTATTACAGCTGCAAGTTTCATTAGACTCATCATTAAGAGTAAAAATCACATTCTAAGCTTAAATGAAAATTAAAGGCGCTATTGACTTTTTAAGTTCCGTTTCTTTTTATTTGCTCGACATGCATCTCTCTGATTATTTCTATTTTGATTAAAAACAGACAAAAATACTTAAATCTACATCTCCAAATCAAATCTTTCTTTTTAAAATTTTAAATCCTAAAAAGCTGAAAATTCAAACAGCAAACACTTCTAGGAGAAGGAAGAAACCTGCAGAATTTGGTTCAATGACTCGCATGCAGAGTCCACAATGAAATCTGAAACTATGTCTGCTGGACCCGAGAAGTTTTAGTGAATTCTAATCTTCTGAGCTTCAACCTCTCTTCGCTTTCATGTAACCCTGTCTCCACAGTGTCATGCACGTCATTCACATTATTCATACATCCCTAAATATTCATACACTGTTTGGATTTTCCAGACATATCTTTCCAAAGATTCCCTTCACTTCCATGCTTTTGAATTTTTTTGAAATTGTACACTAAGTATAAATGGACCGTAAATTTGATAAAGAATGAAATATTTTATAATTAAATAACAGCAAGGATATTAATGTTTAGATAGACTTCCCGTATTACGATTGCCTGTATTGATAATTCTCCAGATACGACTATAAGAAAATGTGTCTATTGTTTCTCCAATTATAATTCTTAAAGTTTAAATCGCTACATGATTCTTCGACATCCTATCTAGTAAATACAATAATTGACGCATGTTTTAGGGAATTTTCATTGACAAATGAATTAAAATGTTTCTTGACCCGCAATTGCATTATTATTTAAGATAGAAAGAAAATTAAAATTAACCATTTTGTACATCAGATTAACGAATAACTACCGTAATGAAATCTTTTCATAGCTGCGGTTACTTTAAATATTTGCGCAGAAAAGCAATTTCACTTCGAAACACCAACTAACTCTTAAACTAAGCATATCACATTTTGTTGAAAACTTCTTAATTAATGAATTCTCCTTCTTTTTCTTTTATTATCGTCGATTGAACTCCTATAAAATTGTAAATGAAATTGGAGAGGGAACAAAATCTTTTTTCTTTAACATCCAGTATACCCAAGTTCACAATATGACTTGTCAAATAGTTTTATATTTTATTTTTTATATTATATTTTATTTTTTTATATGTTGCATTTCATTTACAATTATGAATATAGAAAATGGAATAAAGACAATTTTAGGTCTTCCTATATGAACATGAATTTTTGAGAAAGTGAGTGTGTATTAATTGTATTAGTTTTATATTGCTACATTCTTCAATCAGTTTTAAAATTTATCGATCGGCTAAGTTTAAATTAAAAAAAAAATCTTACCAAATTTTAACTATGAAATTGAAAAAAGAAATATAGTTTATTTGAGAAAAAAAATTAGCATAAAGTATTCTTTTATATTTTGTCCATAATTAATATAAGTCAACCAGGTAAATGAATATGATAGCAAGAAAATCTTAAAGGGGCATATAAATAAAAGTTAATGTACGGGTTTAGCATTTTATTTCAAGAGCAGATTTATATCAAATTTTGAATCAAATCCGTTGACGCGCTGACTTTCTGTCATTTCATACATTCGCGGCCATTTAAACGCTGTAGCTAAAAAAGACAACGACTTGGACAAGTGAAATTTTAGACAGATCTAGAATATAAAACCTTAGTATGTATCACATTATGAATCAGATCTATCCAAAGACTGATTACTTGTTTTGTTTGCTCTATGTAAAAGCGATAACTCAAAATAACAACAATTGAAATTTGGTTTAGAGTCTAGTTACCAACATTGCAGCTTTTTTTTTTTTTTTTTGTCAAATTTTGATTTGTCTAAAAAAATATTCTGAAACCGACGTTTGTTTGGTTTCCTTCTTTAAACTATAATGCACAAAAATCTCATTAGTAGGACTTAGGAAATAAAATTCTGAGTATTCGTTAAGTTCATAGCTTTTCACATGATCCAAACTTTTATTTGGAGGAGATAATACGAAGTTATTTCGGAGTATTTGAGTAAGTTTCGGAAAAATAGTTCATTCTGTTTTGAATACATATTTTTGTATTAATGTAGCACATTAAACTGTCTAAATAAATTATTAGTTAATAGCACTGTTGAAATCAAGCTTTAAAACAGAAATCGAATAATTATTTAAATTTAATAGGAATTTGTTTTAGGTTTCGATTTACATTTGAGGATAACATAATAGATTATTTAAATAATTATAATGTACAAATTTAAAATAAAAAGGAATACCGAATCAATTAAAGTGTTTTCTAAGTGTTTGCTTGATAGGGATTATACTGCCCTGCTGGGTTGTACGTATTACGTTTCCATATTTCTAGCTCATGTTTCCATATTTACATACACTATCGACATTATACGAAATAATCATATCTAGATATAATTATCCTATACCTTATTCATGATTTTCCTTATACATGATTATTTGGCACTTTCTAAGTATTTTATATTCCACCTTGCCATTAAAAGGATTTAAATGAGTTTCATATTTTTATTTCCATTTTAATATTTGCTTCTAAATGTGTTATAATACATGTTTCCGTGCTTAATTTATAAAATATTTTCAAAATGATAAATAAATTTACTTTTTTTAATGCTTTTACGGATGAAATAAATATTTCCTCATAGATCCAAGAAAATTAACAATTTTTAAAAATTAACATAAACATAAATAATTATTTTTTTAATTAATAACCTGATTAACAAGATATTGTACTTTTTATTTTTGATGCTGAAGATGATACATTTATTTACTGAGAGAAAAAGAATTACAAAATATTTGGAAGTTTTTCGCTATTCCTTTATTCATTTTTTAATGATTGTAAACGAAATTAAGCCAAGAGAACAAAACTACATCAATAATATTCACCATTTTAATGAAACCCTCATTCTAAGATATCTATTATTTCTTTAATAAAAGTTCAACAGTAATGTCACTCACTAGATATATATCATTTTTATTTTTCGGTTAACATCATTAATTTATAAAATAAATTATATGTCTAATTATATGTAATTAGGTTTTAATTATATGTATCTGCAAGAAAATTACTAAGAATGCTTCTTATTTCATCTTTGCATTAAAGGAAACTGAATTCAGCTAACTGTCTAATATTGTATTTTCTTTTTCTTTTTTTTTCAGCTGCACCCATAAGTGCTTTGCAATGAGATAAAATGCTGCATCATCAGCAGAGAGGTCATCCATTCGTAATGCTGCGATATATTTAGAATGTGCCTGCTCTTTGATGACAGTGCACATTTTAATGCACCGAGGCCGAATTAAATGGATGCAGATTACCAGGAAATGAAGGATAAGCATTCTAAGAGATGTTAGTAGGTGATTTTCATTTCATATGTTAGTGGTAAACGGACATTGCTCTTAACGTGACTTCAGCAGTACTCCTGATTCGATAAATTTTAACTTACAATCCATTCATGATGCAATCCATTCATGAAACTTACAATCTATTCATGATGCAAGTTCCAAAATTAAATATGCAGTTCATCATTAATTTTGGAACTTGCCAGAAGAATAATATTTAATATAGTAACTAAACTTAAGGTTATCTACTGTTAGGTAAGATGTCCAATTTCGCAGATTTTGAGGTTCCGACATGTTATGAAATAATTGGCTTGGTTGAATTTCATTATTCGGATCTTTTTTATTGTTTTTTGAAGCAGGATTTAAAAAAAAATCTTATGAAGTTCCAGAAGTAGTGAGCAGGTGTCAAAATTCCTCTTCTGATTTTTTACTTTTAATAAAATACTTTTATAATAAAGTCTGCAGTACTGTCATATACGTCCAAGAAGGGAAGCATCCATCAAGTAAAGCACATGTTATAATTGCAAAGGGAAGTAAGCAACATTGTCAGACATTGTAAAGTGACATTTCTTTTAAAAGTTCATAAATCATTGTATTTTCTATTCTAAAATTATTTAAATATTTCTAGAATAAAGTGAGTCATATTTTTGGAAAATCTTTAAACCTTTCCTGATGTACAATGTTTTTTCCTTTTTATCTTGATTTTTCTCTAGAACTGTCAACAATTTGATCAAATAAAGTAAACTAAAATATTTAAAATTATAGAATATACTCGAAATTGCTAGAATTTTATCAAAGATCTTAAATAATATGAAGGAAAACAAATGTGAAATGTGGAACATAATCTTATGAACTTTCCTTTCCTTTGTCAATAAAAAGCCCCATGTTTCTGTTAAGATTTCGGTGCTTTTACGAAGAATGTGATAAAATCAAAATATTATTTTCTTTTGAACCTAATGCCTTGTAATACTTTTTAGTGTTATTCATAAAACATCCGAACAACACAGAAGCTTTCTCACTGGAGTTATGAAATAAGTAATTAATTTCCAATATACCCACAGTTAAACGTTATCTCACAACGGAGAAAGTGCTTTCCAGTAGTTTCATGCTATTAATTTCACGCAAGAAAGTGAGCAACATCTTCTTAGAATTCAATCTCCTGCAACCAAAACTGCTGTGAAGTAATTCTTACCCTTAATAAGTTCCGGGGTATTCTGTACGAGCAGAAATTTAATTACATGTTGAAAAGAGAATAAACGCCTACTGAGAGAGTAATTAATTTGGATGCCTAGCGTCATTTCTAATATTCTATCCAGGGCTTTCATTTTGAGATTGTTAGCAAGCTAGATTAATGTCTTTCTAACAATTTCCATGCACTGATGCTGTGTAAAGGCACTTATGTAGAGGTTTCCCAGAATCTTAGATTTTCTTTCCATCAAGTTAAAATGGACGAATAAGAGAAGCTTCTTTCTTTAAAACTGTAAAATATTGAAATCTTTCTTTTTCACGTTATTCAAATGATCTCCAGATGAAACATGAGGGGAAATGAAGATAATCTTAAATTGGGTCTTGTTGCAAGGTTGAGAATTAACTCTAAATCACATACTTTAATCAATAACTGAGTTTAACTAAAATTAAAACCATTATCTGTCATGTTAAAAGTCCAATTTTCAAGTATGCATAGATCTACAATTTTTTTAATGAAATGCAGATGAAAAGATGGAATATTAATATATATCCTAGGAGATACTTTTACATCCTACAAGATAAAAAAGGAAATGGGATATAAATGCGAAGCATATATTTATTAACTAGAAGAGCATATATTTATTTATCAGAATAATTGCTCACAATTTGAAAGTATGCTTTAAAAGTCCTTTACAAAAAAGGCATGTAAATATTTTAGCATTTTCTTTCGAACCTATTATCTTATTTTATATTGAAGCAGCTGTTTTCCTAATTTTGAGTTAACCCAGTTTCTAACTGGGGATGAAACGTTTAAAGTTTATCTGAAGCACTTCGGTTCATCATTTACTGGCCTGTTTTTTTGACTTAGAGGCGAGATCTTGAATGTCAAGCATTTTATTCTATTCCACCGTATTCGCTCTTAGAAAATACTTCGTCGTTAATAATCTATGCAAGAATTTTAGCATGGTCATCTCTTTTCTTTATATCTGTTGAGATTAAAATTTTTCTCTCTTTTATCTGTATTTTTCACGCATTATGGAATCTAAATTCTTTTTACGCGTGATTTCATTTTTTTTTTATTTGCAACCCATTTGTATTATTCGTAAAAGTGCAAAATTAGAACATATCACCAAATTATCTTTAATTGTATAAAGGTGCAAATATTTCAAATGATAATAATTGCAATATTTGATTGCAATTTGCAGATATTTCAAATTGATAGCAAAAGATAAAAAAAAATGAATTACACAAAACATTTGTAATATTATTAATCCCCAATAAAAACATATTGTATAAAATTTGAAAGATAAAATTTAATAGTTTTACAGAGTAGGCTAATATTTGAAATGATCAATACATGTAACATTGATAACATGAACTGCACTAGGTTTTTGAGCTTCCCGTGGTGAGATTTTTCAGTGAACGCTAGAAAATATTGGCTAGTAAATTTTGTTGAAACTGATGGACATGGAATAATTTCTATCGTTGCCAATGCAGTTATTTTTGGTTTATTTTTTCAATTATTTTTTCTGCTAACTTTTACTATGAAACATGAAATTCTCTATCCATGTGAATAATTTTGAAAATGACAAAACTGTTCAATAAGCAAACTAACATGTTAAGGAAACTAAATTATACTTTAGTTATAACACCTTAAGAAATTATTGTATAGCATAGAATTTTCTGAGAATTTCATCTAACTTTTTTGTCATCATTTTCCACTAACAGACTTTGGTTACACACGCCATTGATTTATTCTTAATTATTAAAAACTAGAGCTCATATTTACGCTTTGATGATAATGACCCAGAAAATTCCACGCTTATATGCATTTATGAAGCAAATAGGCCTATGCTATTTTGTATTGTTTTGCTTTATATATCTAGATTATCTCACTACTGAGCATCTCGTAATTGAAGATGAGAGCTTCCGGCATGGTGATTGGTTCTCGCCACTCTGGTAGGTACAGAAAAAGGTGGGTGTCAATTCCTCTTATCGATGACAGGATTTACTTCCCAAAGAACCTGTGTGCCGTGGCCGGTGGTGGCCCTTAGGATTCAACCACATTTCCCGCCAGTGTTGTTGTTGCGGAGGTACGGTCAATTAGTTATTTTATCCTTGTGTCTTTGGGCTGGTCGGAATACCCGGTTTAAGGTAAGGTTATATATCTAGATTTCTATTTTTATTCTTTGTTCTTCCATGTATAAAATTTGAAAATTTTTATGAGCTTATTTTATGTTTTATTTTCTCTTTGGTTAAAATGCACTTTCCATATTTAACGTGACTTTATTTTTAGGTCTGTTACTGCTTGAAAATAATATGATAATATATGCTTAGCGAAAAAATGGTAGAAAACACTCCACAAAACATATAGCTAGAACTAGATCTACAAGATCTGAGAGATAATTATTTCCGGCATAGCAGAGATTTTTCAAAATCAAATATTTTTAATTTAAAATTAAGTGAAATTTTCATCCTGTTCTCGATAACTTCAGAGCACAAAATTGCAGCATAACCAGTTTTTCACTCCTTCAAGGAAAAAGAGTAGTTTTTAATGACATTAATTTTATTTTTGTAAGAATTTTTTCTGTTAATTTGAAATTAGAAAATTTACAAATGAGCCACTTGCTTTTTTACAAGTTTCATGAAAATATTTAGTTTTATTAAAAACGGTTTAAATGTCGATTGCCTTCTTCCGATAATAAATGAATTGAAGTTAAACTTATATTTTACAAAAGAAAATAATTCATCTCATGTTAAGCATAGAAATTTCAAATAACTGTTTCCGTTTTGACACATTTTTTATAAAGCATTTGAAAACCACTGCTGTTATTTTTTTCCTATTTGTTTTCACCTTCTAATTTTCATTATTATAGAGTTTAATATTCCTTACAGAGCTTCATACATTTATATAATGTGTACGAAAACTACTTTAATGAGGTTTATATTCATTAATAAAATTTCTTCTTTGAATTCCACTTCACCTATTCATTAAAGTTCGACGAAATGCAAACATTTTGTTTCATGAAAAAAAGGGGCGGGGGTTGTCAAAGAAAAAGAATTTTTGCACTACTCAAATCATCGGGTGGTCAGATATGCAGTTGATTTCCATACATATTAGACTACGCTTTTGAATTCCGACTTCTACTATAACTTTATGATCATTGCAATCATACATATCGCAATCATAGATAAATATCGCAATATAATGGAGCAAATATGTAAAACAATCTGTATAAGAATTAGGTATCTTACGAATTTGTTACTTAAGAAGGACTACTTTAGTAGTAAGAGTGTTCTAATAGCTCACAACTAAGATATAAAATATTTGCTGGCATAACATGGATAATACCCATATGAAGGATTTTAAAACATAATAATAGTTAAAACATGTATCTTTGAAGTTTTTAACAAACCTTGAAGCACATTTCGTTGAGACATCAAAATCTAATCGAAATGAAATACACATGATACAATCAATTTCGAGCCACAGATATTAAGTTTAAAAGAATAAATCATTGCGTGATACATTTCCTACTGCATTTTCAATTCTATGATGACCTATGAATATTCCAAATGGAGAAAGAGACAAAATATCTGATCAAACCAGATTAACTCTTACTTTTATTCTTCCCTTTTTTCTTTCCTTGAGAGTCTATTGTCTATTGAAGAAGTTAAGACGTTCCTATTGTTGTATCGGCGCTATTATATACGGTGAACAATTGCCCGATACAAAAGCAATACCTGTGAAACAACTTTTTTTTCCCTTATTTCCGATCCAGTCATTTTTCTTTTATTCATTGCATGTCTATTGTCTTTTTTTCCTAATTTAGGCTCTTCTTTTAATATTGTGGAAAAGAAGGGAAAAAAAACGTAAATGAACTTCGATCATTAGTAGAAAGTAATGATTTTCCACTAACTGGTTAGATGAAATTGATCCGTCAAATTGACACACTTTGGATCCGAAAAGAGTTCAGAATTATCTGAATAGGATTTGGACAAAAATCATAAACATTTTTTGGATATAAATGTTTTCAATAGTTTAGTTAATTATTTTAACGTCCTGTTTTAAAGCAACACTAGATTTTTTTTTTTTTTTTTTTTGTAAAGACGTCGTAATTTTGAAACGCGGTCAGATGGCGAGAAGGACACCGGATATGGCACCCCTATCCAAACTTTCACACACCCACCATCGGGAGGACATTTGCCCCGACATATCTAACGCACGCCAGACCCGCTTATACGACTGTTCTTCGGCGTAATTGGGTCTCGCACCAGAAACCCTCCTCTCCCGAAGCCGAGATCTGGCCACCAGGCCACCATGAGGCACATGTTTTAAATAGGAAGTAGGAGATTAGATTTAAATGGAAAAATTAAATGGATATAGAGGAAATGAAAAATATAATATGATCAAATCCATGAAAATACATTTTTGTTAGTGACTTAGTCAGAGAAAACAATTAACGAGGCTGATTCTCTTTTAACCACATACTATAAGAGTAAATGGATATATAGACTTTAAAATATAAAATGGTTCCATTTCCGGGTGTTTCGAAATTTTTATTCAGATAACATTGATATATTTTCCTCTGTGTGTTGTTAAAATGGCTATAGAATTTTTAAAAAATTGCTAACAATTTCAATTAATAAACTTGTTGAATATACAAAATCTATTTATTATAATAAAAATAAGAAAGATCTTAGGCAAATGATAATTTTTGAGGAATGCTCGTGCAATTATCTTTTTACATTTCGTATCTAACCTCTAAAAAAGAACAAGGTAAATTGAATTTCATTTCAAATACATAACAAAAAGCAAATATAAGTTTAAAAGGAAATTTTACCTCATACATGCAGTAAAAATACTGTACCGAAATATTTTTTATTTAAAACATTTATAATAGTGACATATATAGATTATTTTCTGCATTGAAATTTAATACTATTTGACCATCATTTAAGTATGATGAATTGTTTCGTATTTAAATGACTTAAAAATATATATCTTTTATAATGAAATATTTTACTATTTTTATTTTTTTCTGATTTTTAATTGGTGATTTAATTGGTCGACTAACAAAGTATTTTTATAGTTGAAATTACTTTTGATATTTTTATGTCTTATTTAAAAAATTATTATTATTTTATTTATTTTATTATGCATTAATTAATTAATTAATTAATTTTATTATATTAATTTAATTATTTTATTATCGGAAAATTTATATGCATTATGCTCATAATTTTATGTAACTCTCTTCTCAACCAAAATATGCTTTGAAACTCAACAACTTCTTTCCTGAATCAAACATATTGAAACAGAACATAAATAAGTAGAAATTACTCAGCATTTGGATTTTGTTTATAATTGAATATTGTGTCTAATTTTCTTAATTCTTTAATCTATCCATTGATTGTTTCAATAAAAGAAACTCAGAGTACTAAAATCAAATGCGAACCTTATGGATAAAAAAATAATCATTAGAAAAAACAGCAATGGTTTGAATGAACAATTTATAAACATTACTTATCACTGTTTGTTTCTAAAAGTAGGCCTTAACTGTAGTTACAAATATCTAAAAAACATGGAAACTTTTAAAATATGCAAAAAAATTGCATAATCATAGTAGCTTTGTTTTAATCAATGGAAGAAAGGTATGAAAAAATATTTCATATTTCAGTGCAGAACGATTTGAATTTCATTGAAACAAGGGAAAGTATCGCCACAAAATATTTTTCAAATAATTTCAAAATTTTTTATTTAAAATCATATTTTACAGCCAATAAATGAATATTGTTGAAATGCTAATATTTCGAATTTTAAATTAAGGTCAAAATCTTTTACTGAGTATTATCCATTTTTGAAAGTATTAAGGAAATCTGTTAAAGTATCATAATTTTATTAATACAAAATATAATTAAAATTTTTTTTAAAAATCCTAGCAGATCTAAATTTTCACCCGTAAAGTATATCCTTGTCAAATTTGATTCAATACTTTAGAGAGCGTCAATACATACGCATTTGTTTCGTTATTTGTGAATATTTTTGCTTAAATATCTGAAAACGTAATGTGCATTTATTTTTGTCCCCTGAATTTTGTTTTCATGGATTTAAATCATTTTTTTACGTTAGTATTCATCTCAAATATCTTTTTACTTCCTTTAATTTATTAGGTAAACTAAGAAAAAGCACTTTATTATGTCTTAAACTGCCATAACTTTATTTTTTCTTCAGCGGTGTTACATCCGATTATTTTCATTGAATACTTTTAGAGTAAAAAATAAAAGAATACTTAGAAGAATTATCTTAGCGAGCGTCATATTATCGCATATGAAGGGTCATTCGTTATTGCAAAGAGAAAATGAGAATTAAAGTCATTATTTCTTCAGCGAAATATCTTTATCAACGAGCGACTTTACTATAAAGGAATAAGAAAGGAAAATAAATCGAATCCTTAATATATTATCTGGTTAGTATCTGATATAAAAAACAGCAACAAAAAATGCCTTTCAGTCACTGAAAACGTGATAATGACTATCAAATAATCCAATTTTCTTTCTCATTAAAAAGTAAATTACATGGTCCTTTCATTTTAAACATCTCTAAGGATTAAATATGTGCTGGTTAAGATTTCGAAGCAATTAAAAACATTTTATTAGAATTAGTATTAGCATTACATTAATGAATTTTATATATATTAGAACATTTCCTAATGGAAGATTAAGGTGGAAAATATTTTAATTCTATTTATTCAACATTACAATATTATGGGCATTGTAATAGTTAAGGAATATTTCAATAAGAATTATTCTTGAATGCACGTTTATTTTATTTTGAGTGCGTCATTATATATCACCATTTCTCTAAAAGCGATATATGCTCTAATTTGCAGTATAATCGACTGCATTTGGAAGTAATTTGCAACACAAACCAATTTTTTTATCACTATTTTTAGTAAGATTTATGATAAAAATATATTTTCTGTACTTTGAAATTTTATAACATACAATCAAAGAATAGAAATTATTTTATTTTGATATAGTACTAAATATAATTAAAATCCTTAAATACAAATATTATACATTTCTAATTTTGCGAAAGACTATTTACTTTAATAAGTACCATTTTTAATTTTACATCGAATTTTAATTTAATTTAATTTTTGCTTTGTCTTTTCATGTATTCTGAAGATTATAAATTACCTAAGAAACTTTTTATTGATATTCGAGAGTTTTTTTTCTTATGAATCAAATATATATTGTAACGTTTACAAAAGAATTGATTACAAAACAGGTTCTTACTGAAGTCCACACAAAAGATGGTGAGTATGAAATTGTTGGCTATGCTCTTTGGTCCACGGCCGACGATCAGGTCATCCTTCTAAAAGCAGAGAGGTAACGTAGAAAGCTAAAGGGGACCATTATGCTTAAAGTCTAAATATCTAGTAGTAATTTGTTGCCTCGGATCGATCATTTTGTTTGTTCTGAACACTGTTTAGAATCCCACATAAGAAGAAGATTAAGCAATCTGTTCATACACTGCAATAAACAGCTCCTTCAGATTCTGTAGATCATCATTATGCGAATACAAACTTTGGCAAAATATTGAATTTTTTTTATTTTTTAATCATTAATAATTTTCTAAACATTTTTTACAACTTTTCTCGTTCGTATACAGGGT
>JAPMOR010061938.1:203-38682 GCA_026543865.1 Argiope aurantia | reverse complement strand
TTGGCGCGATTTTTCGATCAATTTGCGAGATTTTTGGCGCTATTTTTGGTCACTTGGCGCGATATTTGGCGCGATTTTTTGGTCACTTGGCGAAATTTTTTGGTCACTTGGCGAGATTTTTGGCGCGATTTTTTTCACTTGGCGAGATTTTTGGCGCGATTTTTTGGTCACTTGGTGAGATTTTTGGCGCGATTTTTCGGTCACTTGGCGCTATATTTGGCGCGATTTTTTGGTCAATTGGCGAGAAATTTGGCGCGATTTTTTGGTCACTTGGCGAGATATTTGGCGCGATTTTTGGTCACTTGGCAAGATTTTTGGCGGAGTGAGGCGACTATAAAACTATTTAAAAAATGCAAAATGGATATAGCAGAAGTTGCAATGTTGACATATCCAAATTCCGATTACCCTCTGTCTCTTCACACAGACGCATCGGATTTGGCTATAGGAGCAGTTTTGCAACAACACGAACCTGATGGGTTGAAACCTATCGTATTTTTTTCAAAAAAAGCTAAATGAGGCCCAAACTAATTATTCGACGTACGGTGGTGAACTTTTGGCTATTTATTTTAAGCATTATTTAGAAGGTCGAGATTTCCAAACCTTCACTGATCATAAACCTATGGTTTTTGCTTTTAAACAAAAGAACGACAAAGCGTCGCCAAGACAGTTGAGACATATACAGTATATTTCTCAATTTAAGACAAATATATGTTATGTAAATGGCCAGGCAAATATTGTTGTAGATACATTATCGAGAATTGCTAATATTAACCTGCCAACTATAGACTATGATCAAATTGCTGAAGCCCAAATTGATGATGACGAACTGAAACAACTGCGACTTTACAGTAAATCCTTGAAATTTAAGCAGTGTCAGCTTCCATCCGGAAAATCTTTATGGTGCGACACATCTACATCAAAGGTTAGACCTTTTATTCCAAAGCCTTTCTGTATGCGGATGTTTCAGCAAATCCATTGTTTATCTCACCCCGGAATTCGTACAACATCATGTTGTCATCAACAGAAATGTCATCACGATTCATTTGGTCTTCACAGAAACAAGAAGTTCGTAACTGGACACGGGCATGTCTACATTGCCAAAAAAATAAAATTTCGCGGCACACAAAATCCGAATTTGGAACCTTTAAACCGCCAGATGATCGTTTTAGTGTAATTCATATTGATTTGATTGGGCCATATTCTCCATCGGATGCATACATCTATTGTTTGAAATGCATCGATAGACACACATCTTGGATGGAAGTGGTTCCTTTGCGACAGATCACTGCTGAAGTTGTTGCACAAGCTTTTTACGAATGCTAGATAACACGATTTGGAGTACCTTCTCTCGTGGTTACGGATCGAGGAACACAGTTTACTTCAGAATTATTCAGAAAATTAGCAATCATTTGTGGTGTAAAATTACGGCATACGACGTCTTATCATCCCCAAAGTAACGGAAAGATAGAACACCTATATCGCACGCTAAAAGCAGCCATTAGATGCCTCAACTGTATTCGATGGACTGAGTCGTTGCCTACTGTTCTCATGGGTTTACGAGCTTCTCTTCGAGACGACAGTAGTTTTACAATAGCCGAAATGGTATTTGGTAAGTCTATCAAATTACCTGGTGAGTTTTTTGAAGATTCGAAAACTGTGTCCATTACAGATCCTTTTGTTCATAATCTGCGAAAACAGATGCAGTTAGTAAAACCAAGAATACCCAAGTAAAAATGTAAACAACACATTTTTGTTCCACAAGATTTAAATACAACTACTCACGTATTTCTTAGGATCGATCGTGTAAAAAAACCCCTTAGAACCGCCATATGAGGTACCCTTTTTAGTATTACAATGAACGCAAAAATTTTTCACGTTGTTAATCAAAGGTGAACATGTAAATATTTCTATTGGTCGAATTAAACCAGCCTATAAGTTAATACATTTTGACATTTCTGATGCTCCATTGCCATTAAATGTTAACAGTCCTGCATCTTGTGAACCCAAAAGAAGTGGCTCAACTGAAAGGATGCACCATAAGAATGCATTAAGTGATTCAAAAAAGGACGACAAACTGCCTGCTTTAACCACATAAACACGTTGTGGAAGAAAAATAAAATGACCTGTGCGTTTTACAGACAATGTCTAAAATGTTGTTCTAGTGCATTATATTCATATTACATTTAAATGTCATTTTCAATTTTTTTCTAATTAGCGTAACTTCGTTACTGGCAAGGGAGTGATGTAGGAACAGGTTGTGAGTAACGCAACTCATCATCGCAAGTCATTGCGGTTCACACGTAACTAAATATTATAAATAATTGTTAATGTTCTGTATTTGTTTAATTGTTATAATTGTTCATGTTTGTTTTTGAAGTAATTGCTGCAAAAATATTTTATATATTATTTTGTGTTAAATGAAACTGCTTTTCTGCTGTTGCATCTGGCAACGAGGATTAAGTTGTAAAAATAAATAGAACGAGTGAGATGCTCGCCGTTACTTGGAATTGACGTAGTCTGTGTTTGATTTTAATTTCTTTAAAACACTTTCAATCGTTGGTCGTAATATCCTAAATAAGAAATGTTTATTTTATGTATCGGGCGTTTACAATCTGCATTTTAAAAAGCAGAGTTATACGCCGATAAATTAAACATGAGAAATTCTTGAAATGTTTCTGATCTTCATAAAAATATGCGTGGGACACTTATCCGCAAAAGGTCTATGCTTAACATCAATTTTCTTACTGGCATCCTTTATCTTTTTATTGTAGTGAATGCAATTAACGCAAACTTAGCTTGCTGTATTCTCGCAGTATTCACTTTTTTGTTCTTCAGCTCATTTAAAACAAGTAACTGAATTTCTACAATCCACTGCTTTATGAGGTACTTATGAGGCCAAGGTACTTAAAACACCTATTTATTATTATAAAATTTTCTACCCTGCAAATAGACCATTCAAAGTGTAAATAACTAGAAGATAAACACTTTTGATGGAGATTAGGGGAAAGTTCACACACAACATGTCTGGTATTTGGAAATTTCTTCAAGGTGAATTTTAAGTTAATGTCTTTGATACTTTCACCGTCCCCAAAGATGTCAGGGTTTTGATCAAATATTATGTTAACAATTTCATTATTTTCTCTTTGATTTCCCACATTTTTAACATGGAGGGTCGGATTTTTCCCCTTTGGTTCAGCCGATTGAAGTAAACGATTAGTTTTTAATTCATTTTTTAATTTGTCCCTGTCAGCCGAGAAGCAACATTGAAAAATAACTTTATTATTAGTTATTGCTCTAACATTTTTAATTTCTAATTTCTTCTCTCTTGGATTAATAACTTCTTTTAGCATTTTTTGCACATCATTGGAAGAGGCATTTTCAAAGCTTTCAGTAGCGCTGACAATAAGAGGACAACTATTTTGCGAATTGTTTCCAAAGTTGCCCTAGATGGCGATACCACTTCAGCATAAAATGACCTTGTAACTAAAGCAGCCAGTCTTTCTTCGCATGCCTTACCATAATTAATGTATTGTAATTGTTCAAAATTTTAGTAATTGCCATTTTTAACTCACCCAAGGCAATCTTGACTTATTCCCTCTGCTCATAGTTCATGTTGCACTTCGATACGAGTGCCTTATCAATTGCTTCAAAGTTGTTTTCAAGTGACGCGTACAACGCATCAAGCACACTGTCCACTATCTTGAACCCTTCCAAAATGTGCACTTTGGGACCTTTTTTTTAAATAATTAAAATTTTAATCAATTAAAAATTAATTAAAAAATTATGTGAAAGCACATCGTGAATGTCACATTTTCAGTGATAACTTATGAAAGTATTATAGCACAAAAATATTTTTTACGTATTCTGAAGATTCAAAAACTGTTCTTCTCAATAATTTCTAATATTTTGCTGTATATCTTTTCAATTAAAAATATTTGAAGCTTATTTTTCAATATATTTCACACAAAATGAAATAAAATTTAATCTACATGACCACGTTTTGTTATCGTGAAAAAATTATCTTTTATCAAAATGTTGACAACAATCTTTTATCAACATACTGGTAAAAGCTCAGATTAATGGATTAAATGAATTTTAACTGCAAACTAAATCTGGGAAACCGCTATATTTAGTACATTTCTAACCACTAGTACGATATAAAATAATAGGAAACATTATATTTTCAACAAAAATTAATTGCTAGAAAAAGGTTTCGGTAACTTTTAAAATTATTATTTATCCAATAATTATGTGTTATTTGGGGCAAACCTGATTTAATGTATACAGAATATCCACTCAAATTTTAGAAAAACAACTAATTTCAATGTTGTTTGCACTAGGCATATATATCTAATATGAAAAATGATCTAAATGAAGCAAATGATTATATTTAATGTAGTTTGAAGCAATGAATTAACTGATGAATTATACAATTTTAAATTTTTATACAGATTCCAGTTCCTATGAGTTTTATTTAATAAAATATTATGAAGGTACTAATAAAAAATTTCATTCTTTTATAAAAGTAACTTATGAAAATTCCGATTATCACTATTTAAAAAAAAGTGTCTAAATTTTTTATTTGTACCTTTATAATAGAGACTACAATTTCATTGACCTACTAGAGAAAAAGACACTTATTAATGCTTGGAGTATCTTCAAAATTAATTGGGATGAAATAATGAATTTACTATTTGTCATATTAATGATGTTCGGACCTTCATAACTTGGTTAGATTTGGCTGCAGGAGTTTGAACAACCTTTTAATTTAAAAAGTTATAGCGTCAAAAATCTTTTACTGAATCTGATTCACAGGATTGAAGGATTCTATAAAAAAAGCCAGATTTTATATTAGACATTTCAAATTTCTAAACCATTATTCTGTCTTTTTCGAGTAGTCCTTAAAAATGTAGTAAAAGTTACATTCGATTCGCTGAAACGTAATGACTTAGAAACTTTGAAAAGAATGCTCCAACACTTAATTTTAATTTCACTGGAAAAAATTTAGTAACGTTGGATTTTGTTTATATTTTGAAATATTATGATACGCTGCTTCCATTTTTTTCCCAAAGAAATTACCATATTCCTATATGTTTCCTTTTTTTAAAAATAATTTTATTCCTTGTTTTCGAATGAAAACTATTCCTGGTATATTCCATTTTCCAAAGCCTTTGTAAAGAAGCTTATAAATTTTTTAAAGTCTGACATGAAACTTTATGCATTAATGAAAAATAAACCAAGCTTTCCAAAACCAATCTTTTCATTTAATGAAACAGTTTTCTTAGTTATCATTTTCTATCTTACATTTTCTTCTATTTTATTACTTAGTTAACAGTGTATAATCTCTTGTAATGTGAATAAATCCTTTTGCATGAAGTGATGGTTTTAAAATGCAATAGTCCCATAGATAAAAATAATGCAGATCTATGCAAAATACAAAGATATTTATGACAAAGAGATAATAAAAAGTTTGATATTTCTATCACTGATACAATCTGAACAAAAAGAGAGAGAGAGAGAAATAAATTTAAATAACAGATCATATTTATAAAAAGAATCCAGAAATCGGTAACGTTTTTATTCTTAATAAAATTAAAGACAAGGAAGGAACCCCTGAGGATTTTGAAAAACTAATCAAATATCATGTTTCCAGTTTTGGTATTGTCATAGAATTCCATTTAAGATGAAAATAGAATTATCAGTAAATTATATGAACACTCTCTGGAGAAATTTCTTGTGACATTTCAAAAAATGTGATTAAAAGTCCGTTTATAACGAGCTAATTAGTTTCAAGGGTTTAAAATATTCCAGAAATTTCTTTGAATGAAGTAACTAGATTAATATCTGATTTCATTGAGATTTTTGAGAAGGGTTCTATTTTTTTGTTTTCTCTTGAGAAAAGAATTTTATCTTAATGCGAGTTTAAATCGAGTATATGGCAAAAGTTGTAACAAGATATGAAAAATTACAGACAATTGTTTACGAATTTCTAGAATAATGTATCATTACCTTTGTTCTTTTATTTATATTGACTAATATATCTAATTAGGACTATAATGAACTAATAAGCTGAATGTTTTAAAGAGGGTAAAAATAGTGTTTTAAAAAGTGTAGAATAATAATTAGGCTATATGTTTTAATGAGTGTAGAAAGAACTTCTTTGTTTGGAAAATTAGTATTTGGTCTAGGAATTAATTCGTGCAGTTTTTAATAAAAAATCAAAGCTTTATTTCAAAAGCAAAATCATAAATACGTTATCAAAAATATTGTCCATCGCTAGCCACTACTTTTTCCCACCTTTCAGGCAATTTACGAATTCCGTGTCGAAAGAATTCCTCACTTTTCGAAGCGATCCAATCAGAGATCCATTTTTCAATATTTTCTGAAGAAGTGAACCGCTGTCCAAGCAAATCGTTATTCATACAATCAAACAAGTAGTAGTCTGAAGGAGCAATGTCTGGTGAATACGGCGGGTGGGGTAACACTTCCAATCCGACATTTTCCATATATGTTTTGACCGATTTTGCGACATGTGGTTGAGCGTTATCATGGTGAAAAATAAGTTTATTATGTCTGTTATCCCATTCTGGTCGTTTTCTGGCCAGAGCTTGTTTCAAACGCATCAACTGAAGTCGATAACGTTCTCCATTAATAGTTTCACCAGTTTTCAGAAGCTTCAAATTTTTTTGGTTGTCCAGGTCGTTCTTGGTTTTCCTAGCCGTAATCACCACTTTTAAACCGTGCAAACCACTTCTGACATGTTTGCTCAGCTAGAGCATGGTCACCATAAACTTCCACCAAAATACGATGACTTTCGGTAGCACTTTTCTTTATGTTAAAGAAATGAAGAAGAACCCCCCGCAAAAACACTTTATCAGGCACAAAATTTGACATTTTCAGTTGAATAAAAATTGTTGTTTACGCTTAAACCAAATGGCATATACTAAACTAGATGCGCAATAACAGTGGTTTTAAATGCAAGTTTGAACAAATGAAACTATGGGACAATAAGCTAGTTACGCCATCTCTTGTAAAACCGTACGAATTAATTCCTAGACCAAATATTTTGTTGATTCACGTGTAGTGACATTGATGTATATTCGAAATGCACATTTTTTCCGCATTTATTGAATAAAAATTGTACATTTCTTTCATCATGGCTAATACGATTATTTTAAATATAAAGAGTTCTAAAAAATAAGCAGCCATAACATTTTTCGATATCATTTACTTGATAAATCCAGTAAAATTTTCTGATATTAAATAAGCAACTCGAGGTATTTAAAAAAAGTAATAACCATTAAAAATATTATATTACAGTTCATTGCCTTTATTTATTTATTTCAAATATTGGAAAAATTTTGTTGTTAACTTTTTATCAGAGCGGCTAATTAAAAAAAATATCAGAATATTATTGCTATTTATAGTCATATTTAAAAATCTATAAAATTCCGAAGGAAAAAACAGCATCAGTACTAACATTAATTTCATTTTCTTTTTGTTAGATATTATTGATTTAATTATTCAGTTTTATCGATAATTTTCTTTCATTGAGACAAAGTAATTCATTAGCACCGTTTTGTTACTTTATTTTAACGGAAACGATATCTAGAATGATTTCTTAACGATATCGTTAGATAACAAATCGTTCTGATTCATCGTTATTTATTATCTGATATTAAAGAGGTCCGCGAAATTAGTTATAATGTTTAACTGATGTAAGGCATTTTACTTTCATAATTCAGTACCAACTGATTTTCTCCTCATGGATAGCAGACTTCACACGTAAATAATTTATTCCATATATTATCGGATTTAAAATAATCAAAAAATAAAATCAATAATATATTCTAGATATGCTAAAGATTTTAACTAAAATTTCCTTAGCAAATTCTTTTTATTTATTTGTTTCATTCAAATAAATTGATCTAAACTGATATTTTCATGACCTGCAATCAATCTAAAATGAAGTAAGGGCAGAAAAATCCTTAATGCGCCTTAATCCTTAAGGCGCATAAAATTCCTTAAATGCGCCTTATACGCTAATCTTATAAGTTAACAATTTTCTCTCAAGAATTTTGATAGGCGGAAAATCAATTCCGTAACTATTGTAGTTCATAATAATAAACGGAAATTTACATATGGGAGATGGGGATAAAATATAACAATTTATGTAATTTTATATTTAATATATTTGTGATTCCTTGATAATAAATGATTTTTATAACTTAGGAAATAAATTAGGGAACTTAGCATCGGAAATAAGCTGAAAATAAATTATTTTTATAGAAGGAAAGGTTTAAGATATCCACAAAGATTTCATTCGCACACAAAACGAATACCAGGGAATAAAAAGTAAAATCAGATTTTTATCAAAGTCACTACTTTCATGAGCAGAAAATGCTACATTTCAACTTTGTCAAGAGTTCTTGACTCATGGATTTTGATGGATATATTATACCCGGAAACAAGGAAAGCGTCATATATTTTCATTCAATATATCATTAAACCGAATTAAAAAAAATTTTTTTTTATATACCTTAATTTAAAGGAGATGCCTACTGTTGCTTGTATTATTGAAAGCGAAAGATATTGTGTTCAATTTTGGCCCAATTTCTAAACATACAGAGATATTATTAAAAAAAAATTTTTTTTGTTCAATACTCTTTAAAAAGAAATGTTCAACTTAAGCATATGCGTACATTTAAAGATTGACTAACCATCTTAAACATCTAGTGTGTTACCGTAAAATTTTATCTGTGGCTTGAAATATACAAAACGGTACTTTTCCGTTAGCCGGGCGCAAGCGAAAAATCCCCAAATAATATAGAATTAAGCCAAATTTCTTAAAGTTCACAATTGGCGACATTTGCGCCCGGTATAAAAATAATTGGCGACTTGGCTCTCGTTTGGTTTACAATTGGCGACATAATTTTTTCCCGTTAGACGGGCACAAGCGAAAAATGGCCAAATAATGTAGAATTACGCCAAATTTTTTACGGTTTACAATTGGCGATATTTGCCACCAGCATAGAAGAATTGGCGACTTGACTCGCGTTTGGTTCGCAATTGGCGACATTTGCGCCAGTGCTAACGGAAAAGTACCCAAAACTTATCATGAATTATTTTTGGCATATTCAACAACGTTTCTTCTCCGAGATGAATTCTCAACTTAATAGAATTTTCTTCTTGCGTTGATAACCATCTTATTTCAGTACTGGCTAAACAGAATGAGATAAAAAACATTTAGCAATTTAATGAAATATTTTCTATGACGAATGCACCATTGGAATACTTTTGTGTACTACTGATATAAATGTATTGTTATCTTCTATAACTCTCAGGAATAAATTTTATAAAAGTATAATTTCTATAAAAAAAACCCGCACTTTTATTAATATTACTAAAAACAGAATTTCTTTTTTTCTACTTTTTTTCTTCTTTTAGCAACTTATTCTATAATTCATTATTATAGATATTAAGGATTCGATAAAATAAGTTTTTAGTAAAGTTCGATATTATATGTCTGTTTGCAAGGGTCAAAATTTTAAATAAATCAGTTCATTAATGGATAATAAATTCCGGAAAATATAAAAAAATGTATTGTCATTAAAAATGATATAAGATGTTAAGACTGACTCCAGCTTCGTCTCACGTCCTTTTATAGTTCCCGGGACAAGGCAAGAAGGTTCTCGAACAATCAAGCATATCTCGGTTCCTATTGGTTCTCGAAAATTCCTGTATTATCTATTTTGTCGGCAAATTCGTCGACAAGTCCCCGAATGGTAACGAAGTTTATCGGCAAGCCCTGCGATCACTGATTCGGCATCCGATCAGCATCCAACAGAGCTGGTCGTAAGACGGTCTTTCCAGTGACCAAGCTGGGAAGCAAAATTGCAGGTTTGTAACAATATATAACATTATGAGGCCGACATCTCTTCGGTTAAAAAATCTATGCACATTTTAGGACCTAAAGGTAAAAAGTAAATTTATAGTTTTGTGTGACGAACGAAATAGCTCCTGTATTCCCTTTTTATTCCTGGTAGTTGATATATTTTATACAATATTGTAAAGTGGCAAACATATTCGAAATACTTTATTATATTGTTGAATGTTGAGTAATACAATATATCATAATATTGTACAATAATGTATAGCTATCTGAACTAATTTATTGCCCAAAAAATTAAAGAAACTGCTACTTAAGAAAATAATTCTGGTTATTTTTGAAGATAAAAAACACAGCATAAAGAAATGCTTACAATGTCTCTTTTCAGATCAAGATTAACTATAAAAATCAAAAAAGAGAAAAATCAGAATCAACCACATAGAATATATAAAGATTTTTATTAGATAAATATTCCACAGCCATGTTGTATTATGAGCCCTAATTTAGATTCTCATATTCTTCTTATCGATGTAAGACCATTTTATCTTTTGGTTGTTAGTTGAGGTGCCATTTTATTTTACGAACAATGATTTTGGAAATAAAGTAGGTTTTTCAAAAGAATCAACTTAATTTTATGTATTTTACTTCTCTTCTAAACGTCTGGTAAGAAATCTCGATACATTTATCTCTCAAAAATAAATCTAATCACTGAAAATGAGTTGGGAACTTTTTATTTTTAATTAAAAAATTTAGCCATTTAATAGAATAAAATTCTAAGAATAAAAGAAGTAAATCACTACTTTGAATCCTAAACTTAAAATTGCGAATTTGCAAGACATACTTAAAAATGAATGCTTTAAATTTTGAAATTATAGAAAGAACATAAAATAGCGAAACATATTTCACAAATAAGCTGCATATTCTGTTGCATTATTCTTTCAGTGAAAATGTAAAGTTTATAAATGAAAAAATGAATAAATATATGGAACGTTAATGCGCTTAGATCTTTTTTTAAACTTACTTTTTCCAACAAAGAGCACTCCGCTATCTCCTCGTTCCAAATGTTGAATGCACAAAACTTCTAAAGAAGAACATTCAAATTTTATTCTAAGTTCTTTAAAGCTCTTAGAAATTCACTTCTTCTAAAAGATGTATATTTTGACTAAAAAGGAAATACTCTACATATCTGTTTCTGCCAGATTTTTTAATGCTTTATCTCATTTTCAAAACGTTTATCTTCGTATAAAATGATTGTTTTTACAATTCTTAACTAAGTTGTTTTATTGCAAAATACTGATTTATTCATTAAGATAATAATTTTAGCTAATATACCATGAATAAATCATCTTTTAAAATATTCTGTACGAATATTAATACTCACGGCGTTATACTAAACAGTTACTACTCTACATGGCAAATTAGTAAACGCTAGATACTTCATAGAATTGTAAGTATGAAATACAAAACTACATTTCTATTTGAAAAATATATGCAATATTATGTAGAGAAAACTAAGAAATATTTTAGCAAAATGTGAAAATTTTCACCATGCCAAAATACAGTTCAAATTTTTCAAATTTTTTTTTAAATTAAGCTATTTATAGCTTTTTTGCTAAAAATATTATTATATTTTTTGCTTATTTGTTCGCTTTTATTGTCTATTACTGTTTGTATAATCCAGAATTTAATCCCTTCGAAATATATAAAAAATTAGCCTGGAATAAAAATCAAACACAGATCTGATATTTTAGTATATTAAAGTGGTAAAAATGAGCACACACATAATTACTATTCCATCAAACAGTATTATATTTTTATTTATAATAATCTAAATATCTTTGGTTATTAATTGCTACACTATTCATATTTATAGTACAGTTTCAGTGACGTCAATCAACTTTTAAATGTGCAATTTATTTAATTTTTGATTCATTGCATTTCATCTACGTATTTCGAAAGCAACTTGGACAAAATTAAACAAAAATTGAAAAAATATTTTTATATGATTTGCAATAACATCTGTTTCAATGAGATTTCATACTTTCATCCAAACTTCAAATCCTATATTTTTCGATCGCTAAAAAGATATAAAAATAATTCTAATCTTTTCCGCAGAAAGATACAAGGGGTGTTCAAATGAAAAGCTACGAAACGACACTGTGAGTATAAATAAAGACTCAAAGTATACACCATACGCCTGAGCACAACGATCCCATTGATTAACGAGTCGAAGGATTCCTTTTTCCCAGAATTCCTGAGGCCGTGACGAGACCCAGTCCTTCGCAGCGTCCTTGAGTTCGCCGTCCGAGTTGAAGCGCTTCCCTTTTAGATGTTTTTTCAGGGGACCAAACACACGAAAATCGCAGGGCGACATGTCCGGGCTGTAGGGCAGAGGGTCGAGTTGCTTCTATTTGAACTTGGCCAGTTCCGCTTGTGTGACTCTGGAGACGTGTGGACACACGTTATCATGGAGCAAAATCACACCCTCCGTGAGTAGCCCCGGTCTTTTGTTCTTGATGGACCTGCATTGTTTTCGGATTATCTCACAGTACACATCGGAGTTAATGGTTCTTCTGTGCTCGAGGAATTCAACAAGTAGCGGACCTTTGATGGCGAACTCAAGGACGCTGTGAAGGACTGAGTCTGGAGATGGTCACAGGAATTCTGGGAACAAGGAACCTTTTCATTTGAACACTCCTTGTAAATAAGATAATCACGTTTTACTCTTATAGTTTTATTAATATCATATTATGTCACTAATTTTAATACATATTCAAAAAATGTTCTTAAATATAATATATTTTTGCCTTTTCCAGTCAAATGAGTTTTCCTTTTCGGGAATTAAACGCTTAAATGTTTGACTTCTGTTAATTATTTTAATTGAATGAAAATAATTTTTTACATAGTTTTTTTTTCGTTTAGCTCATTTAATATTTATAGTTTAGTTTCTTCATGCAATAATTGTAAGTGTTTCGTTTCCCAAATGTAGCATGATATGAACCATAGAATACGATAAGTGTTTCTCCTGTTTCAATAATAATAATTTAAGCATTTTAAGCTAATTTTATGTACCCATTTTTAACTTAATTTACAACTAATTTATGCATTATATAGTATCAATACTTATTTAATAAGCATTTGCTATTTGGTTTTCCTATTATTCAAATAGATGCTTTACAACTTGTTAGATCGATTTTCTTTCATAAATTGTTACGGTGCAAAAAAGTTATTTGCACAGTAACAATTTGTTTGCATATTTAAAGTCAATTTATTCATATAAAATAATTAAAAATAAATAATTTCATACCAATGATTGAGATTTCAAATTTTCTAATCAATTAATATTTTAATTTCTTCATTTTTTTCTGTTTGTAGCAACCAAGTAACCTTCTATTTATAAAGAAGCAAGAAAAAAACTTACAAACTATATTAAATACAAAAATGTTTATTCATCTCTTATGTTTAATGTGTTTTACACAACTATAAAAACTTTAAAACATGCGATTTGTGGTAATCAAGCCATCGCTTGGTTATTACAAATCTCTTGGATTATTTATACCATAAACCTAAGAGAACCTCTTTTATTCGATATCTAATTACCCAATAACGGAAAAACAGAAAAAGCAGATCACCTTGAGATCCAGCAAATCATCTTATTCTGATGAAGTAGAAAGGTCAGTTCTTCCCCAACTAGTTAAAAGCTTGTTAGAATCTAATTAGGTTTCTCCAAGTTCTAAGTCGTTTAGTGCACTGGACACCTGATGCTGTCAGAACGAAGCAAAACTATATTCATTACCAAGTTTATGTTAGGAATCGCATTCTATGGTTCAGGTTTCATAATAATTTTCTAAACATCAGGGTACCATCTAATACCGAATCCTTTATAATTACTGATCTGTATAAAGAACAACCTGTACAAAATATATTTGTTCATTACTACTCAAAAGCATTAATACACATTTTTTACAGATGTATTTTTATACATTTTTATATCGTTCCGGAAACTGATATTCTTGAATTAGAATTTGGAATGCATCCCTTATTTTTTAAATGAATTTAGCAATTGCCTCATTTTGAAATATCCTTTTTCATCAAATTTTGAGTTATGGTTCCAATAAATTAAAAAAAAATAATAATAAAGGGAATAGCATATGACAACTTGCATGATATGCTGTGATTACTGTGTGTACGAAACTATATTATTTTGATAAGAAAACCATTTGTTTTCTTATCAAAATTGCATAACATTGTTGCAAGTAAGTAAGCGTGGAATGTAAGTAAAAACAAATTTCTGCAATGCAACAATTTGAGGAAAATCCGATCGTCAAGTCCAAAATATCGTTTCATGCAAATGGTCTAAGGTTGATTCATCTGAATTCCTTTTATTTTTAAAATTGTACTCTTAATTATATAGCAAAAATTATAGACTCAAAAAATATGTTTAATATCACATGAACATGCTTATGTATAAACGTGTAAATTGGAGAGATTAAAAAAGATTCCTTTGAAACTTCTTCAAAAATAATAATAATAATTTGATAAAAGCAAAAATAAATGCACGGAAATAAAATTGGTATTCGGAACTTTTTGAGTTTTAGTGGTGTAAAAATAGATTTACGTAATAATATTCCCTGAAGTTAAACTTAATTCTGAAATTTTGATTAACCCGTCATGGTAAGCATCCATTTACAAGTAACGGTGTGTTTGAATGAGATTCTAAGCTCAAAATTTTGCCTTATAGAAAGTTCCGAAGGTATTTGCATGCAGCCTATAAATATTGCGTTAAAAAGTGAAAATTAAATATCCTTTAAATTTGAAAGACATTTTTAAAATGAGGCACTTAAATAAGAAACCTTAACAGCGCTACATTTCTTAACAGATTATTATTCATCTGAGAGGTGAACAGAAAACCAATTGGGAAATTATTATGTAAATATTGAATATGCCAAAATGCAACAGGTGAAAATGCTTGTAAAGCCATAGTATTCATTTCAGAAAATTAGCGTATCATTTCAATTAGCACTCATTTAGAACGATTCTACTCTTTTATTTTAAAGTTGTTTAAAATATTTTGATGAAATTGTAGAATACAAGTAAAATGCTGTATCTTCGATATTATTTCGGCGAAAGAAATTTAATAACTGAATCCAAATTAAACATTTTTTCCGTTAAATCCACCCGTGTTTATACGACGAAATGTCCAAAAGCCCGATAGCAGATATAGATGTTTTATTCAACCAGAACTCACTAAAACGGCAGATAACAAAACAAAATTGGCAGGAAACATCTACTCGTTTGAGAGTTGCTCCAGAATGACGAAGTGCCCCTGTTTATACGAACTCGAGATACTTACCGTTGAACTCGTTGGATATTTACAGTCGAAAGAGAGAATTCATCCGACTTTTGGCTTCGAATATTTTCGGGATTTTTTTAGTCTCTGGATTGGAATCCTCCAGAAGAAAGGATCTTCGCTCCTAATTGAGACATAACCTAAATTAAAGCTATTCTTCGTTTTTATCCCCAAGGTCGGAGAAATATTGTCCTTGTGTCCATTTAGGATCTATTAAAACTTATCTACAACTCCCTTCTTCATTATGAAACTAACTGGGCAGAGAAATAATATCTGTAACTGCGTAAAGAATTTGAGTTTCGTATTTTCTCTAGGCACTAACTTAATATACTATTTATCTGAGAACAATCTATTACGAAAATTATAAAATTGTACAACGCTTATTTTAGTTTTTGTAAGTCTCATCTAGTTTTCGTATTAGTCATATTATTTGTAAAAAGTATTGTTACGCAATTTTCTTTACCGGGGTTCGTTTGGATAGTGGAAGTGATATGGTGTGTAGAACGCTCAATTAGCAGGCAGAAGTAGAATAAAAACAACGACGTTTATTTACACGAAGACTCACAGGACAGCACAAAAGCGACAACTATATACAGCACAGAAGACGATTATCTTCACCCGAGACGTGTAGCATACAACAGCACACACAGCAGCATACAACCAGAATCTATTGCAGACAGTAGCGCACAGCTCAGTTCAGCACTAGCTTGACTCAGTCGCTTCCGACTCCTCCGTCTTCTACTTCTCCGACTCTGGCTCGGAATACTGACTTGACTTCTCTGGCAGCTGTAGCCCCTTTTATAGGTCTCAGGAGGCGGGGCTAGAAGCCTCTCAACCAATCAGGAACGTTCGAGGACGGATCGGGAAAATTCTCGAAGTTTCGGGTATAATCTATTTTGGCGCCAAAGTCGCCAAATTGGTCGCCAAATCGCCAAATGATCGTCAAGTTTGTCGCCAAGCTCTGGGACCCCCGACACGACGCCCAGGCTCTGTCCCATAGAGATGACTGTAAAACATTCTTTCCAATGATGGAACCAACTATACTGGGAAGTCCAATGATGGAACCAACTATACTGGGAAGCAGCATTACGGATTCGTAACAGTATTGTTACTGCAAAAATATTGCTTTTGTTATATAATGTTTGATTTGTTCCGGCCATGGATGGGAAACATCAAATTTTAGCTACTCTAAGCTTCTTAGGAAAAATATATCCACTGTTAGAAACGTTTACGGACCAAAAATTCAGAGAATGCAATCCTCCCTTTCTTTCCCCGGGACATTTTTATAATGTTATTGCTTTTGACGGAAATGCCTTTTTTTTCCATTTTTATTTTGCTTTTCACAAAAGATTTCATCAAATCAGACTTTACATGCAAAGAAACGATATTTACTCCCCTCCCCCGTAGAAATGGCATTTGCAATCTTTCAAAAAAGAAGTTTTATTAATTTCAGCAAGTTAAAGAGAAAAGAATGTGAGTTTAAAAAAATGTCGCTTTCTGCTGAAAAAGTAATATTTTCGTAGAAAGATGCACCATCTGTCTACTAGATTTGGTGGTGTATTTTTGATTTCTTTCTTTCTCTCAAGGAAAAAAAATTGTTTTCTCAGTTTCATTTCGTACATTTCGCTTAAAATTACATTAAACGTCAATATTAAACATTTTCCGTCAAATCTCATTTTCTAAATCCATTAAATCAATTTATTTTTCATTGCGAATATTCCTTAAATCTCAAAAATTTCTTTCAATCTTTCATTTTATTATTTACTAGCCACCTTTGGCGACCAGCCGGTTCGCCAGTATTACCGCTCGCTACAAATTTCAATTAAATATTTTAAGTTACTGGTCTCTTAATAGATTCTCAAACATAACATTTTTAATCTCCACATTTTGATAGTCATATCAAACTTATACTGTTGTTTAGATCGTTTCGTTCAATTTACTATATATATTTTGCTAATTTGTTGTCATTTCTGGTAAAACTTCAACTTTAATTTAAAGTGGAAATGATGAAATTACAATTAATATAAAGATATGTTTTACTGACCCAAGCGTTTTATTTTATTTATCATCTTTATTGTTATTTATTTATTATAATTATTATTGAATATGAGTATTGCAAACAGAATCACTCGATATTTATGTCTTATGTGAACTACAAAATGTTTTTCATAATTTATGTAATATCTCAAACAATAATTCAACAAAAACTTTTCAGATTCAGCATAAAATTCAGTTTTTAGTTTTGCTTCCAAAAGGATTGAAATGAAATCAATAATAATATCTTGTTCCGGCCTATAAATGTATTTCAAAAATTATGAAGTCTAAATTTAATGCAGTAAAGTATCATATTCTAAGAAATATTCTGGACACACCAAATTTGAAATAAATGAATGAATGTTTCTATTTTCTATTCTATTTCTATTTTTGAGTAGTGATACTCAAATTTTCATAAATCAGGCAGTTTAAGTGACTGACTTAGTTGATTGGAAATTAACTCTTTATTTAAAATATTAGTGTTTCAAGAACATTTTGTTAATCGTGATTTCCACAGCAGAAGCTTTATGTGAAATCAAAAATTCGTTATTTTTTAGAGAATTTATTGAATCAAGTTACATAAAATATAATCATTTTCCATTTAGACCATTTTAGCAGATCTGTGTCTTACTAAAGGTTTACAAATTAGCTGTGTGGTTCTTATTTGAATGGATATCCTGTTCATATTAAACAAAACGTGCCTTAAAATAAAACTGATTTATTGGATTAATAATATAGAGAGTGTAAAAGATGATAAAATAACTTTTCTTGAATTTATTTTTTAGAAAAAATAATATTTCATATTTGTTTCATTTCCTACAGACACGTGCTGAAAATTATATTTTTGCAGATTTCATTTCCAAAAAGATTTATTTAATTTTAAGTTGGAGCTTTAATCAATGTGATGGCAACACTTTGAAAAAAGCTAATTTTTTCCCTTGAATGCGAAACGTGCTCTTGCAGCTTAAATTTTATTTTTATTTTGTACGAAAAAAATTGTTTAAAAAATATAGTTAAAATATTTCTTTAAAAATTCATTAAAAATAGAAATTTAATTTTAAGTTTAAAACATTGGTATCATTTAAAAGATAAATTTTTGATCTATAACTTCATGTAAAAATCTCTTATGTGCGGTACTATTTTCGGAAGTTTTAGCAGAAACACGCCTCAATTTCGCTTAATTTTCAAATAAATAAAATTCTAATTAAAAATTGGAAAAAATAACCCCGAGGTGCACATTCCCGGCCTCCAAGGTATACACGTGCCACACTTGGTAGCTGTAGGTTGAATGGTCTGGCCTGTAGAGCGCCAACACACACACACACACACACACACACATTGAGCTTTATTATAAGTATAGATATAGAAGGGCATTCCAATTAATTTTGTTAAAGATTCCTCATATTAGTTACAATCATGTGTATTGTATTAAACATTTGTATTTCGTAGATGTGCTCCTATGATTTTTGACAAATGGCCCATCAACCAAAGTATTGCAGGGCATTCTTAGTATGGTAAAACTTTACAAAAAATATGAAATAGAAGATAAAAGGAAATTAGTCAGACATATCGGTGTGAACGATTATTGTAATCTCAAAAATCACTTTGAGGATCCAATCCATGAGAATTAAAATGAATCTGAGCCTCTTCATTATTTGAGATGTTTATTTTAGTATAAAATCTATCTCATAACCATTGTTTACTCATAATTTGACTGAAAAAGAATGAAATTTTCTTGAACTGAACATTCATTTCAATTATTTAAAGAAAGCGTCCCTTTGAATTTTCGAAACAATTAAATAATCAAAAATGCCTGTTTAGTTTTACGCATTTTCTATGCAGAAATGTTTGCAGATTCCTGTTTACAATGAACTTTTAGCATCTATTAGAAGCAAATTGAAGCGCAAAAATTAATTAGTAATACAGTTATTTTTAGAAAAAAAAAATTGCCAATTCAATGTTTCGGTAAAATACTTAAGTACTTCCGATAAAGTTCGGTCTACTATTAGTATAGCATAATTTTTAACTTTAATAAATTATCCGATATTAAATATTAGAAAATTTAGTTATAACGATTAGGAAAAACTAATTATTATATTGTATTTATATCTGTTCGGTGAAAGTCAGTCAATACTGAATCTGTATTAGAAATAGAATCGTCTGTTTTTGAAAATTGATAAAAACATAATAGATAGAACATAAAAAGATCCTTGAATGTTTTTTAAAATTTTTTGTTGTTCTATTAATATATCTTACCAGAAGATGAAAAAGACTTTTATTCGAAATTGAATTCGCATCGTTGCGAACCTTTCAAACTTTTCTCTGCGCGAATTAAATCTTTCTCTACTTGTGGATTGATTTCAAGAGGAAACACATTAAGGAAAACATGATAAAATAAGTCCCTTTAAAATGGTTCTATAAGTTTTTAAAATTTCATTCAGTCTAAATGTGACACTTTCAATATTTCCTCAATTATTTTGCCAATTCCAAAAATTACCAATTTCTCCTTTTCAACTCCTTTATAATTCCCTTTTTTTTAGATGCCTTCATATGAAGGTCTTTATCAGTCTGAGAAAAACAGTATGCATTAGGCAGTTTGATAATATATTCTAAGTGAAATAAATCTAAATATATTAAATGAAATGCACAAGATATCCTTTACTTTTCTAAAAAGATGGAACGCAGCCATAATACAAGCTATATATCTTATACCGACAAAATGCTCATTCCCTTATTCCGAAAGAAAAAGTATAATTATTATGAGAATCAGTGGCAGTTTCTTTATCTAACTGCAACTGCTGTCAAATAACGAATGCGTTTTTTCCATTCCAGTTACATCCGTTATTCTTTGTGAACTGTCTTCGCGTCTAGACGTGTTCTATCGTTTTTCCTGACTGTGAAGATCTGGAAATTTAAGGCAGCAATTTCAATTCCTGTCAAACTGTCACTGAGGCATGAAATGTCAGGACTTTGAAATAATGTTTTATTTCACTTCCAATTCATTGAATTTTTCTATTTTTAACAACACCTATTTTCGTTTGAAACGTTCTTTCCAAAAAGATATGACGCGATTTACATTTAGATGGTGACCTACAGGGAAACTGGTACCATACCGAAGGGAGTGATTTCCTTTTAGATACGAAATGAAAAATATAGATAGTTTTGTTGTAAGGAATAGTCTTTAAATATATGAATTTAAACATGGTTTTTAAAACAAATGGTTTCAGAACCCAAGAGAGAATTATCCATGTCCATCATTAGAGAAACATTTTATTATGTAATAACTCTAATCAATAATTAATCATTTAAGCAAAATATTTAATTAAAAAGTAATTATTGGCGTCAAAATGAGACAAGGGTTCACTTTTTAGCTATAAATATAGACATAATTCATAGGATGAAAAATAAATAAAATTATGTAATGTGTGATTAAGAAAGTTACAGATTGACCTTGAGGAAGTAGGAAATTCTATGAGATTAGTGGTACAGTATTTGTACTAACCGTTTCGGAAAAGATTCACCAAAAAGATAAAACATCATTTATTTATCATATTTATTTGTAAATAATTACAACTATGGTATGAAAGGTAGACAATTTATTCGACAAAAATTGTGTTTAAGATAATTTATAATTCTGATATTTTGATAATTCGTTAGGTTTACATTATTAGAACGAATATAATTGCAACAATATTTGTAAGTAAAATAAATTTTAGATTTTAAGCTGCTAATTCCTGAATAAATGTAGAAAGCGTTTGTAGAAGCGTCAAAAATTCTAACAAAAAGCTTTCTTTTTAGTGTAAGTAAAACTTTTATTTTAAGAAGTTAGGTTACAGAAAAAAGTTTTTTATCAGTCTTATTCTTATAATAGTTTGTAAAATATAGAAGTATACTTAAATTCTGTCATGTTAACTACTCAATATTTAATAGAAATGATAGATACTAAAATTATGTTAGTATTGTGGTCATTCGTTACGCATATATTAAACATATTTAAGCTAATAATTTTTTGATACATGACGAATTTAATAGCAACATATAATATTGCCAAAGATCGTCTTATTAATTTCCCCTTTCTGCTTTAATAATTTTGTTGAATGGTAATTACCATTTCAATGATTTCAACTCAAGTATGCAAGGTGCTTGTAAAAAAAATTCCCGATTTATGAATTCTTAGTGACTAATCCGCTCAACAAAATGTTGTTTAAAGTATGAGCTCGCGACTGAGATTATTTTAAACAATAGAGCGCTCAAAGTTATGGTTACAGTTAAAAAAATGTGGGTATTTTTTTTTAATGGCTACTCTCATTTTTTTCCCTTGCGCAAATTGATCAACGTTGATCAATTTGCGCAATCTTGTTGAAAGATCAAAAATAGCATTAAAATAATCCACGTGTGAAGAAAACTAGTTGCGTAAAATATTTGCAACGACCATTATAAAGGAACAAGGACAGCAAAGAAAGGAGATGATTTACACACTTTGCATAATTCGTAGGGATATACAGTAAAAGCACCAATCGCAGAATATCATGTTTGAAGCAGAGTTTGTGACAAACATTTAAATTGCAGTTGTTTCTTCAATCAGGTCCAAGATGATATTTATGAAGAATTTAGATGCACCACTATTCAGACGACCATCTGTTTCTGTTGAAGCTGTAATGGAAGTGAGTATTTGATTAGTCCAGCTCTAAGTATTATTTAAAGTGTTAAGTTTTTAATTAAAAATTAAATTAAAACTTAAAATATTGATTAGGTTTTTTCTTAAAAATTTCAGTGATTAATTATTGCAAATAAAAAAATTCTAAAAATGAAACATATATCTTCAGGGATTTTTTTCCGTTTTATTCTATGACATTTTTTTTCTCTAATTTTAAGCGTTTTTGAAAAGAGTTTTAAGAATATTTTAAAAAATACATTTGTTGGTTATTTTACTCACATACGTAAAATAAGATATTAAGTATATATATTTTTTTTGTATATGCGTTACTGTTTCTGTAATTAAGAGTAAATTTTCAGATGCAATAGAAAGATAAACAAATCTGACCTGAAATGTGAGCATGATGTAATGTTTTGAATTAGAGTCTTGAAAAGTTTTCTAATGTTTACGACTTGTTTAATTCAGGGAATTCTGAAGCATGACTGAAAAATTCTTGGAAAAATAAGATAGCGAGTTTACTGGAAAAATAAATTTGGAATAATGAGAACTTGATGATTAATTTGTTCTTAAAACCTTAAAGTGGAAATAGAATATTTATTTTAAATAAAAAGTAGATAATTTTCATTTTTTTAGAGAAAGTAAAAAAAAAAATATCTATGGTGCTCAAGTGGGAAATGTTCTTTGTCGCCGTTGAATGATTACTAATATTGCTTATTCAAAGCTAAGTGATTCTGTAAATATATATTTCCAAAGAAAAAAAAATGGCCCCACTTAAACTAAACTAATTTTAGAAAATACACACCAGGTCAATAGTTATCAACACTTAGCATAAATACAGGCAATATTCATACATGTTATTTAAATCAATTTTACCATATGTTTAAGAGGTGATTGTTTCCCAGTAAGTTGGTGGTTTCGATTAACTTACCAATTAACGCTGATATAATAATCAAAGTTCTAAAGTAATGCAGTGCAGCTTGCAATGAGTAAATAACAAGTAAATACTTCCGTAAATAAACAAACATAAATTCTAGATATGATGTAAATAAGCATGAATCTTTAAATGAGACAGAAAATAAAACAACCACGTGTCAAGTCCGTATCGAGGAAATAAACAAGGATTACAGAATTATGCCAGAATATACCTTTCAAGAATAAATGCAAGATAAATGATAATAAAAAAATTACTATCGCATACCAGTTTTTTTGTTAATTACAAATTCCAACGTATTTACTTCTGAATATTTATAAAAATTAAATGCACTTTAAAAATTTACATTAAAAAAACTCAAAATTCTTGATTTTTTTTTTCAAATCATATACTAGAAATAGCTAAGAGAATAGAAATAAACTATAGTATTTATTCTTGCTGTGAAATCTTAATTCCTTGTCACTTAATAGGAAGTCTGATGTTTATTTTTTTTATTGAAGGAAAATAGAGATATTTTGAGAAAAGCTTAGTAAATATTTACTGCTTTCCTATTTACTATAAATCTCAATTCTGACATCAGAAATCTCATTTGATGGCAGATAAAAAACAATCCTAAAGAATTTCTACATGGAGAAAATATTTCCGCCAGTTCCTGAAAAAAAATGCTATTTAGAAGGAAATAAAACTCCAAACGAAGCTTTACAATTTCTTATTATATTAAAGTAGAAGAGGGAAAAAAGGGCAGAAAGCAGAATGAAAAAAAAAATATTCCACGTATTTTAGAGCACAGATCTAAAATGTAAGAATCGATATTTTACTGGAATTCCATATGGTTTAAAGCAATAAAATATTCTTGCAATTCAATTATTTTTGCAAACGGGGGTTATAAGTTGTTTTCCATATTTTATTCTTTGCAATGACAGAAAAACAAAAACAAAATTTAAACAAAAAAAGATGCAGAAATAAGAATTTCTGTAAAATTTTTCTAAAATCTGTAGATTCTTAGTAAAAGGAATTTTCATAATAATCTAAACTTAGAAAGAATAAGCTCAAATTTTTTTTTGCAAAAAAGTCTGTTTACTTCTAACTAAAATACTGAAATCAGTGAAACGAATAAATAAAATATTAGAATGTTTTTAAAGTGCTTGAATGAAGCTTTGTTTTTAAAATCTATAATGAAGCTGTCATTTCTGCTGTTTGCCACACATGAATAATACACAGCAAGGGCTTCTATTGGGTTGTTCGGAAAGTAATTTCGTTTTTTTTTTGTGGAAATGAAAAACAGTTTTCGTATTATAAACAAATACTTTATTAAATTATATATTGGCCGTTCTGGTCCAACACCTTTTACCATCTTTCTGGTAGTAGCATCATTTCACGCTCATAAAATTTTTGGTCTTTGCTGCCAAAAAACGGATCGAGATGGTTTTTGACCTCCTCATTTGAGGTGAAGGTTTTACCGTCTAAAACATTTAGCGAACCAGTTCTGGCACTGGCGTACTGTCAACACACTTTCTCCATACACATCGGTCCATTTCTTTCTGGCTTGAACAGCATGTTTACCCTTTCTGTAGTAAAACAGTAAGATATGTCGAAAATGCTGCTTATCGCTCTCCATATTTAAAAGAGCACCAACCAAAAACTACTGCGTAGAATTCATTGGAATTTTTCACACATAAGCCTTGCTATATGAGCTCTCAAAGCATATAAAATTATACGGCTTAAATGGGAAGTTGGATGCAAAAAAATACAATTAAATCCACTGTTGGGAAAAAACGAAATTACTTTCCGAACAACCCAATATTTTTTTCAACTATTTTTTATACTATTAGTCGTAATGTATTTTGAATGTATTATTATAATTGAAGTTTTTTCTTGGCAAAAAGAAATATTTTGAAAAAAAGTTAGTGATTCACTGCATTTTGAAATAATTTTTAAATTAATATTTTTTAAGAAAAAATTTGTTTAAAATTCCAAGAAATAAGTATTTTTAAGAATCATATAAATTACTTACATGTAAAGCATGTTATGTTTTAACCACAGCAGTATGGTAAATAAGTAAATTTTTATTTTATATTTTTAACTCTGTTTAGATCTTTTTATGGTAGTGGAATTGAACAATTTTAATGTATTTATTGACATGTAAACGATTTTTTTCCATAGAAGTTTATAGTATATATAATAAGTAAATGCCATCAACTCTGATTTTTCTCTGTTATGTTAACTTCTTTTTTTGTTTGTAAAATTGTCTAGAAAATTATAGATTTCGGTATTTATGTGTTTATAATATATTAAAAAGAACCATTACTAGAATTTATTATTTTTTATGCTTTAAAAGAAATAACCAGTTATTAGTGGGAAAATATTAAAATAAAAAATACATGCCACCTTTGGTGTTTTTGTTTAATAAGGAACACAAATTAAAAAAAATATTTCATTCTTTTACTTAATACGATTGAAAAGGCTATATTCAACTGAATCACTTTACTACAAATTTAAAAATGTATATAAGCACAAAAGAACTGAAAACCCTTCTACGGTGTTAATGCATTGGCAGGTGCATGCGTTTTAATGCCTTCATGAATGAACTTGAATTCTTTCATACTTTTATAAAATATCATTACAGATTGAATTAAAAATATTATTAAAATTAAAAGAAACAATCGTAAGGAAATGAAATTGATAATTAAAAAGATAATCTTTTGAGTCCCAAGTTAATACAAAGACAAATTATGTAAGATAATTGTTTTGGAAGATAAGAACATCAATTTCTGTAATCAAATGCGGAGATTACCAATCTGGCGACACTTAAGCCTATTTTTTTGTGCTCAATTAAACTTTCTATTAAAAAGCCTATTTCTTGATTTCCTTTATGTCTTCTTTCCTATGATTGAGCGGACTTTTTGGTAACACGGCGAATACTCTTCTAAGCCTTTCTAATGTCATTTTCAGCTCCATTAATTTATTAGGTGAGCCGTTAAATTCAATGCAGCTGTAAAAACCTTCAATAATGCAGTTAGAAATTCGTTCGATTGTTTGCTTACATTTGACTGCTGCCATTTGGCAATAAGAAATAAGAACGGTTCCTACATCATGCAAATCGGCATTTTATATGTATAGATATAGTAAATATATATATAATTTGTATTTTAAATATTTGTAATTTTTTATTTTACTAACCCACCAAATAAAAGTCGTATTAATAAACCAAAGAAAAATATTCTTTCTTATTTATAGAATCATTTTCCAATGATCCAATCATTTATAGAATCATTTAGAATGAAAAAACAAAATTGAACAAAATAAGATTATTTTATGGTTTATTTAACCTTTCCTGGCGTCACCTACCTATTCAAAATGATGTAAGTTGCAAGAACAATTAGAAAAAAAAAGACTCACAAAATGTATAATTTAATACATGTAAACAACTCAGTATCATACAACAAAACTATACAACATGCATATCAGTATTCAGAAAAATATTTGTAATAAAATTAGAAGTAAGAACTAAACCGAAATTTAAATTATTTACAGTATAATACAATACGATTGATTAATTAAGCATTCATAAAAAACTGTTAGGATAAAGAATAATATAAATGCAGATGAACAAAGACATATCCCACAGTCACATTCTGAAATTCCAGTCTGTGAAAAATATTTTTCGAAAAGATATCAGAGAGTACGTTCTTCGCAAATCATACACGCTAATTATTCTCTGATAGAGGCGAATTTGTGTTTTAGACACATTTTTCTCAACTGTAACCAAAATTTGACACAAAACTACAACTGAAGTGATAAAAAAAGTGCCGAATTTGATATATTTATTTATTGCGTTTTTGAGCTATCGTGTGTGCATGCTTCTGAAAGTACAGACGGCAGATATTTAGCCTTAATTTGAATTGAGCTCAAAATTGAGCAATTATCAACCCTATAGAGGTTTAATTTGTGTTCCTAATTTGATCCGTCTATCTCTTAGTTTTATTGTAATCGTGTTAACTTATATTCGAATAGCCAGACAGGCATATTTTCTCTGAATAGATATTGCTAAAAATTTGACAAAAATCTACAAATGTAGTCACAAGATCGTTTACCTAATATCATTTGGCTAGCTCAAAGTGTGTGTTCTTTTCAGTTATTTTGTTAGAGACAGAAATATATAATGCCAAAGCTGGGGTTTTCGAACTTAGGTATACATTAAAACGGGAAGATTAGTCAAAATATCGAGTTCGGGATTTTTTTATATGATTGCAATACTTTCGCTATATTTCATATGCGAGAAAATAACCAAGGTACAAAAAGAAAGTTTCAACTTCAGTGCATATTTTCCATGTTACTGCACTCCAAAAGAAAATGTTTCGCATTTCTATCAGCTGTTCCACAGTTGCACTTCTCACTTTCCTTAATTAAGTTTTTCTGGCAGGTTTTGAACATAACATGTCCAGTGAAATTCTAATTAAGTAAAAATCTGCATTTATCTCCTTACATTATTTTATTAAAAAATTCCTGACCTTTTATTGAATTAGTCTTTCTAAAGGACCATAACTATTTTCTTTAATTTTGTTTCAACTCGGGATTTTGAATAGAAAAATTTGTAATTCACTTTAGACTTAGTCATAAGAGATTATTTCGAGACTAAAACGATTTTACAGCTATCTCATTGTCATCCGATTATTTGTCATCCCATGCATGTCTCAATAAACTGCTCACATATTTTATCTGAGAGAAATGAAATTATGATATATCTATGAGTTAATTCAAGTAACCGTACAGAACTTAAAATATTCTTTGCGTTTGAATTCATTTTTGTTGATTAGGAAAAATATGTTAAATGTTAAAATCTTCCCTGTTTGTATTTCAAAACAGATATTGGTTGATTATATACATATAGGGTATCCATTCTAATGGTGCTGATGTAGCTAAATTCTGTACTGTTATTGATAGGTATATTATTTGTTGAAAAAATATCTTAAATAAAGAAGTCTATTTTGTGCTGTTTGAGTCATTAAAATATTATGTTATATATATTGTTTCGATAAAAAAATATGTTTATATATGTTATATTAAATATATTGTTTCTATAAAATTTAATATTTATTTCATTCTTTGATCCTATTAGTTATAGTTAATCTTGGTATACTAACATTTTCATGAAGAAACTAGACACTGTTTCCGACTATAACTGACGGAGAAACTAAGATTTTTTTCAACATTTCAAACTATCTCAAGGAAGATCCACCAATCACTACCACTTCATTGGAATTCGAATTAAAAAAATATTTCAGTTACAATTTCTCCAAAATTGAAGAAGCAAAGCCTGAGAATTTTAAACTCAAATTGGAAAAAATACTGTCATTTTCTTTTGCTCATGTTTTGTGAAACTCTTGAATATTTTTTAATAATTTTTTATCATTGATATTCTTCAATCTTTTAATTTAATAAATTTTGAACCTCGACATAAAGCTCCTTGCCGATGCTTTGCATGATTCTTTTTCTTTGATATGATCGAAATTTTTTGCATAGTTGAGTAAATATTGATAAAAAAAAAGATTTACTTTTCTTTTCAATAAAATGTAAAGTTTCCTTGTTGTATAATGTGAAAATGGAACGACAAGTTCAACGAATTACGTTTTCGAAATGAACAGCAGGGAATGGGAGGCAGAAAAATGTTGAATTTTACGAAGTGACTTTTTTTTTCTGTTTTCAGTTCCTTGGTTTTCATTAAAAAAATTGAAGCTCCTGTTCTTTGAATAAATACATATTTTATGTAAAAAAAGAAATTAATTCAAGGAAGAAGTCCCCTTTAAAGTAACCAGAAAACTTATGAAGATGAATGGACTTAAGCACGATTTTAGAATATTGATTTCTAATCAACAGTGAAAAACAATGTATGAGTTGGAGAAATCTTTTTTTTTTTAAATTCTAAATCCACTTTCACCCAAAATTAAGGCAATCCTCTTTCGATGTCTGATAAATGACTTTTCTTTATCCATCCATCTTCTTTCTATTTCTTTTTTACTCAATGCAAAAAGTCTGATTTTTTTTCCAATTTTGACTTATATTCATTTTTTAAAATTTTGATTCATTTTTTTCAATTTTGATTCATATTTTGTTGAGACAAAAAAGCTATTCAGCTGAAGTCTTTTAATTATATTGAGACTTTTTCTACATGTTTACCAAATTATACAGAATCACGATCTACAAATTCATACTGTTGCTTTAGTTATTTAAAAAAAATGTTTTAAGAAAGAAATGTTCTTTTCATAAATCATATCAAATGTGCTCATATTTCTTCCAGGCATATAGACATATTTAGAATCTAAGCATATAGGCATATTTAGAGTCGATGAATATAGACGCATTTAGAGTCGATGAATATAGAGACATTTTATGTTTTGAGAAAACGCCGTGTCTTATGAAAAGTTTAGCAGCCAACATAAAAATTCCTAATAAATGAAAATGGGAGAAATTGATACTAATAAGAATTTTTAAAGATACTTGGTGTTAAAATGTACATAAAGGAACATTTATTTACATTTTGGTTTGTTCTCTGAATATTCGAAAACAATACTTTTTATGGGTCTTTATTGTTAATTTTTATACGAATATTTATTATTTCATTATTTATTTCCAAATATTTATTGATATTTTTTGCAAATTCCTTTTGTCATACCTTGATGTCTTCATTGAAAAAGGACTTTCTCTTAATGATTTGTAAAAGGCATTTTTTACAAACTTTTTATTTTTTGCTTAAAACGAACCATACATCTTGACTGGGAATAGAAAAAAAAGTATGAAGAGATTCACCTTTACGTATTCTTATCGATGCATGTATGGGGGGGAGTTAAAAGGGACTTTTCTTATAATCATAACTGACTTTCTTCCTTTTAATCTTTACATATTAAATCTAAATGGGTCTGCTGACTTCTGTTGTGATGTCATTGATTGTGATCACGCTCACATACATTGCTATTAAGTCATTTGTTATGCTCATTACATCTTGCAATAGAATAGCGAAATAAAGAATATTTTAGGAAACATTCGGAAATGCAGTGCTATCTATCGTGTCTAGGAAACATTTCCGACCTTGTATTACAAAAGGATTCTGAGTCGTCTAGATATATCTTATCTCTCCAAAGAGTTGGTAATCTATGCTGAATCACACTGTAGAAGTGAACATGAATGGAAGAACTATGCAATTTATCATACATGACGATCTAGAATTTCGACTTTATTGCGAGAGAAAGGTTCAAAGACTGATTGCCGCACAAATGAATAAAAAGTTACAGAGTTATAGAAAATTGTGGAACAAACAAGATGGTAAAAGTGTTGGCAGGATAGCATTTTTCCGATGTGAGGTATTTTGCACTGAACAATGTTATATACTTAAAAATCTTCGAACAAGAATTATATTGTGGTTTCGGTTACAGTGTAAAATAATTAAAAATTACCTTTGCAATTCATAAATACCGAATAAAAATCATAAGAGAGTATTGGAAAAAGAACTTATTGTCTATACATTTATTCTGTATGCTGTTATATAAAATGTCAAAAAGAATTTAATACTTCAGTTAGATTATGTTTCACCGTACCGAGGCAAATCAATATAGGCTAGAGATAGAGTTTTAATTATTCGACACTTTTTCAGTGAATGTATTGATTACCATCTTTATTGGATCTAAATTCTTTTTAAATTATTGAACGGAGAGCATTTTAGAGATTAGGGTAATAGTAAACACTGCAAAAGTGAAGACTTTACACCTAGAAGTTTGAAATTCACAGAAAGGTTTCCATTTCATGTAAATGTGCGTTAACTCTTAAAAGGATGTGTTTCACAATCATACAATAACGTAAGAGCTTACTTTAAATTGTTGATAATACTGAATGTAGATTTCAATATAAATTTTATTTACGATTTTCATCCTATTGGTGTTTGAATTATCGATTTATCTGTTCCTTATCATTTTATCTTTCATTATCTTTTTGTTTATTTCCTGTTTTATATTTGCAAAAAAATGATTTACTGATAATGGAATTTAATAACCACCCTGTATAAACAAAACATAGAGAACAAAATATTTTGAGCCTAATTTTAAAACAAATCATTCAGATTACGAGGGGTGATCCAAAAAAAAAAAAGTTTACAAGCAGCAGTATTTGGAAAGTAGAAATTGTGGATGGGATTATTGTTACCCAGAGTGGAGACAGATGGCGCTAGTTGCCTTAGACCGGTCGTTCGAGCAGATAGTGTCAGTTCTGAGACCTGAAACAGCGACAGTAATGGCAAGACGTCTAGAGAAGTGGTCTCGCACAGAGGTACGAACCGTGATACGATTGCTATGGTCCAAGAATGTGTTTCTATGGTGATTTGATGGTAAAATTTCGAAACCGGAGGACAGACAGCGTGAAATCAACTTGCCATCAACGATCCGCAGAGGTGCATGCGTCTTTTTCAAACGCTCTCCACCTGGAAGTTTGCTGAAGTCATTTATAAATCATATGCCTTTCTCAATATCTTGCAAAGAAGACTCAATGTATGCAATGACGAGAAAAGTCAGAAAATAACTTTCGTTTTAATTCAGAGCTTGTATTCATCTAATTATAAAAAAAGTATTAAAAAATTACGTGTTTTCATATTGTTTAACACACATTTCTTGAAATGCAAGTTAAACGTATTAGATTAAAAAAGAAGACAAACATGATTCCATCAGAGAGATCATCAATAAATCAAAGCATAAAATATAAAAATCTACGGTAGCTTTTCAATTACAAAATAGCTTAATATGACCAATATGATAAGTGAATTAATTTACTGAATTATCAGTTTTTATTTACTTATTCTTTGCAGTAGGGGTAGCTCAGTTTTAGGCTATTACTCATTATGTGCTTAAGAAAGATTAGTATTAAGGAATCATTGGTTTGGTAAAGTAGAAATTATATTTCAATTATCCAAACTTTATGACATAGTACTCGTCAGTAATGATAAACATATCTACGTTTTCCTTTAATTTAAAGCTACCAAGTAAAATTCAAACAACAAAAACGTCTTTATAATTTTTGATTAAACTCATATGGTTTTCTTTATAACAATTGAAAATTTTTTCTGATAAAAAACATGAACCATCTCTTTCGTGATTCTGAATTAAAATGTATTGTCTTTTCTGATATGATGTCTCTGGTTCTGATGATATAGTTAAAACTATATTATTCTAGCAAGCAAATAAAATAATCAAAAGTGAATTCGTTTAGCATGCGTAGCTTTAATAGAACAGAAATTGTTTTTACAGCACAGATTTAATAAACTGAGTAAATTATTTTTTTAAATTAACGAATTTCATTTTAAAAATCAATGAACTTTTCACATTGTATTGGATAGAAGAAACATGCGTTTTATTCATTTTCGTAAATGCTTAGTAACCTTCGTCATTTTTTAAAATTTTTTTCTTTATACTTTTTTTAACATATGTAGTCGTTGTCAAGCAAGTTATTCTTAAAAAAAAAGTCGAATATCTCTTTTTAAAAGGAAATCTATAATCAAAAAGAGATCTCAGAAAATTGTCCTTTTTCTTTCATAATGTAAATGGCTCAGGATTTCAAATTAATTTCTGAATTATTTTATTATTTAAAAGACATATAAAAACAGCTTCCGAAAGCATTTAAATTCAAATTTGTAAAAAATTAATACATTTAAGAATCCAAACTTACCTTAAAATACCTAGAAAAATATATATCAACACTTTAAACCCATTAACTATATGTTTAAGTCTAATATAATGTAACTATTTATCACTGATGTTGACAATTTGTCAATATAATTTAAGGTATTTAAGAATCCCTTTGACCTGGAAGACAAGACTTGATCATAAATTACTTTACAGGCAACGGATACAACAGGATGTTATTTAGGAATTTAATTATCTTGATTTCCAGCATCTCTGGAAGTGGCATTTCCATGATAGTTCAACAAGGAAGACACTAGAGTCGGAAATTCCAAAGAATCAATTATATTTCTCTAAACAATTTGCGAAGACCAATTTCTTGAATTAATGTATTCAGTTTTAATTATAAAATGTCATATGCAAAACATTTGAACAAAATTAATTGAATTCAATGTGTTTGACATTACTGTCAAAGGATTCAAAATACTTTTAATTTAGAAAATTGAAGTTACGTAAAAGCTTCATAAATGTGTACTCATTTAATATAATAACATGATTAATGGGAATTTATATAATTATTTTTATTGGTGGAGTCTCTATTTTCATAGAAGATATTGGTTATTTTTTAAACTTAAAAATGTATGTTCTAATCGTATTGATATTTCAATATTATTTAAAAAGTTTTCCCAAAAATGCATACCACGCATTATGCATTTCTTTTCAAAAATATCATTTTCTTTATGTTTTTTATTAATTGAGATATTTTTTCTTTCTAAGATATATTATCAATATTATTTCGGAAAATGCATGCACATCACAAGAAAAATCTATCATATTTTTGAAAAGAATAGCAATGAAATGTAAGAAGTTTATTCCACGAAATATTCAAATTAATGTTCCAGACAATTAAAGAGATCTGCTAAACATCGAAATATAATTAACATAAAATATAATAAAACATATAATATTAAAATATATTTATTAAAAATTATAATAAAATATATAACTTCAAAATATAATTATTAAAAATAATATAATAAAAACATCTGGTAAAAATCAATAATTAACAAAACTATACTAAACATTCACATTTAATCACTTGAATTAAGCCCTTCTGGAATTCTCTTTTACCCGTGGCAAATGCTTTCCAAAAATAGGTAATCAGTTTTCATATCTGGATAAAAAGGCTGGGTCACATAATACAAAGTGTCTTTTTTACAGAAAACTTTTATGCAAAACTTCAATGCAAATTATTCCCAAAGATTAGAACAGGCACTTATTTCCTTTAATAAAGCAACTAAATGTACATTGGTGATCAAAAGTGTGGACATTTTTTGAAAGTTTCATGTTTTCCAACTTTGCGTGCTTGTAGAATATATTAATTTTTACTTAAATACAAATGTTTAGGTATCAAATTGAAGGTAATTCAATGTAAAATTTAATAACAAAAACAGTATTACAATATCTGTATAACAAAAAAAGTTATGCTCATTTTAGTAGAACAAACAAACACAAATCGTTTTGAATAATGACGTGTTTTGTAATAAAAGCGTACTAGCCAATCACAAACACTCTTCGAGGACCCATCAAATGTCTATAACTATAATTTAGGTTATTTGGATAATAAAAGAGTTATTGTTGTGGAAATATTTTGCGGAATGATGCATACTAGTACAATTAAATAGAGTATTGCTGTTTTTGAATATTTTGTCCTTTTTTAATTAAATTAATTTTAAACAAACAACACCAACAAGAAGAACTGATTGGACATCTACAAAAAGAAGCCGATTTGTAATATTGAGAGAAAATGGCCTCTCTTATGCTGAAATTGCAAGACAAGTTGGGGGTTCAGTGACTTGTTCTGGTGTACGAAAGTTCTGTTTACGTTATGGAAAAACGAAATCAGTGGAAAATAAGGCCAAATCAGGCAGAAAAAAATGCACAACTGCTACTGCCGCTAGAAAAATTGAACAGCTATGCCTTCAAGATAGAGAAATTTCATCAGATGCCATTAGATGTGAAATGAATGCAACGGCTATTGCAGTAAGTTCAAGAACAAAAAGAAGAAGGTTATCAGGATTTGGACTACAAGCTAGAATTCCAAGGAAAAAAACCATATTTAAATCAAAAGCAACTCGAAAAACGAGTTAAGTGGGCAAAAGAACACATTAAATGGTCAGAAAATCAATGGAAGCAAATAATCTGGAGCGATGAGACTAAAATATCGCTCTTTGGTAGTGATGGTAGAAAATACGTGAGACGTAGAGTAGGTGAAGCGCTTCATCCTGATTGCATTGAAGCAACTATAAAAACAACAACAAATGCCATGATTTGGGCATGTATGTCTGGAGATGGTGTGGGCCGAATTCAAGTGATTGATGGCATCCTGAATAGCAAAAAATACATCGAAATTGTCCTGGAACCAAAATTGATACCTTCCATCAGGGATTTCTTCCCCAACAAATCACCCTTTATTTTTCAGCAGGATTCAGCTTCATGCCACACAGCAAAAGTATGCAAAGCATGGTTTCAAAATAAAGGCATAGATGTATACCATGGCCAGGAAACAGCCCTGATCTCAATCCAATTGAAAATTTATGGCCACGTTTGAGAATTCTTGTACGAAAAAAACGTCCATCCAATAAAAGACAACTTATTGAATCTATAATTGATTCTTGGCATCATGTGATTACAAAAGATGAACTCCAAACACTCGTTTACTCGATGAAAAGACGCTGTGAAGCTGTCTTAAAAAATAAGGGTTATCCTACTAAGTATTGATTGTGTAAGTATCACTTTAAAAAAATGCAAATCTAAGATAGATCTTACTAAAATGAGCGCAAAATTTTTTTGTAATACAGATATTGTAATACTGTTTTTGTTATTAAATTTTACATTAAATTACCTTTAATTTGATATATAAACATTTGTATTTAAGGGAAAATTAATATATTCTACAAGCACTCAAAGTTGAAAAACATGAAACTTTCAAAAAATGTCCACACTTTTGGCCACCACTGTATATTTACTGGGTGGTACGTTCCATTAAATAAAGTGGGTTGTAAGTAAATTTTAATATACTCCTTTGTTCATTTGATTAAAAATGAAATAAATGATGAACAATTCTACTGAAAAATTTCACATGGAGAATTATTTTTTTCTTGAAATTGTTGTTATCACAAAAATATTTGCATATCAAGGTAAAAAACACAAACAACTAATTTCATTGTATTGAAGATACCGGATTGAAAATAACTGCTAAAACAGTTTTTGCTTTCCTTTCTCCATTGTATTCAAATAAAATCCCAAGTAAAGTAAATACTGATACAAATACAACTGAAATGTCCTTGAGTTATTTGAAATGAATAAAAGGGAACACATATTGATAAAAACAATATTCACTACATAAAACATGTCTTTTGTTCGTTTCTGTAGATGGAACTCTAATTTAAAGAATAAACTTTTATCTTGCATAATTAAAACTGCCTAGATTAATCATATTGAAAAGATTGTAGATGCTGATTTAGAAGACAAATATATCCTTCAAATGAAGACGATTCAACGCTAGTATTAATTATTTATTTCTTTAATATTCATCACTGGAAAAAATCTAATCTTTTAGCTTTATGTAAGAATATAATGATTTTCATTCAAATTCTTGGAAATGCAGTTTAAGAACCTTTTATTAAAATTGCCCTGGAAAGCATGATTACAGGTTCTTTGTCACCAGAGTAATCAGATAATCACTTGATGCAAAGTGTTTTTAATTTCATCCGTAAGATAAAGAAGTACAAAATTTTCTAGATTTCATGAATATGCATTTAAAGCTACTCTATTATTATTTATTCAAACTCTGGGTACTTTTAAAAGAAAAGATGGTTTGATTAATAACAAAAGGTAAAGAATGACTATTTCTTATTCAAACGGTCGTTTTAGTTTTATTCAATTCGTTTCCTTTACTTATATAATTTGTGATAGTATATTTTAAAAGTTTTCTGTTAAGGCTTAATAAAGATTGATTTCAGTTGTTTAGAAGTATTTTGAATGGGAATTGTCAATATAATGGTCCATAATTAAAAATGAACGTTTTATTGTAATTTTTTTTGCTCTTTCTTAGAATAGATTTATATTAAAATAATAGTTGTATTATTAATGTTTTTAATGAAATTTATTAACACAGTTATCATACTTAGTTTCTGTTTAATTTATTTTGATAAACATGTTATTTTTGAAACTACATAAACTCAATCTGGAAAATATTTCAAAATTCGAATCATGGTCAAATGATGATGGTAATATCTGGTCCAGCACTCATCCTGCAATTTCATAATACAAAAGGAAGAGCATGTATCTTGAAGAATTTTAGTTGCACTAAAATAACGATACAATGATTCTTCAAATGTCGCTTTATGGATTTAAAAAATAGGATCAAGTTAACTTCAATTTAATAATTGATTTTATTTCTAACACTTATATTCTTGCTAACTTTTGATATTAACAATTTAGCAATGAATTAATTTTATTCTTTTTGTACATACTCGACTTATCTTGTCCAAGATGTTTCACTTAAGATCAGTCGGTTTTATCTCGGAAAGCTCCATTGAATGCATTTGCAATTTAAGAAATTTCCCATAAAGTGTGATATGAAGTTTTACTGTCTTCATGAATAGCTTGCCTTGCAGAATTAAGGCTTAGAGAAATGTTTAGTAAAAGTGTTCTAATTTCTTAATCATGGAAAACAAATGAGGCCTAAGTCTTTTAAACGTTAACACTTCAATAACATTCTTTCTGCCTCTGAATTCTGACAATTTTAAACCAATCTATCCAAAAGTTTTTTTTTAAGTTTATGTCACTTTTTCTTCGAGATGATTTATATATAGATATTGAATCTATATTTTTAATTTTATTGAATCGTTTTATTAATTCTCTCCTTAATTCCTTAAATTTCTTAGTTTTGTTTTGTTTCTACGGGAAAGTTGACTTTATTGCAATTATCTGTAAATTAATCACTATTTTGAAGCAAGAGATTAAAATTAATACTTTATAAATATTTAATACGCTTACAGAACTTATTTAAAAAATTTTCAAAAATTCTACACAATATTATTCAAAATTATCCGAAATATTCTTGTAGCAAACAATATAGAATATTATAAAAAATAGATTAATATAAAGGAAAATAATTATTAAAAAATGTTTCAGAAATAGTAAATAAACTGGAATTTTCAGAAACTGAGAAATCACTAAAGAAAATTCGTGTTAAAAGTGGATAAGATGACGCATCATTTTTTTTTTTGAAAATGAACTAAGATTAATAAAAGAATTCCTATCTTTTCAAATTATATAAAAATATTAAGAAAATAACGGATATTCAATTTTTCTGCGTTTTTCTTTCAACGTATTCAGCATAAGATGTATTTAGCTTCCTTCAAGCTATTAGTTATTTTTTCTGTAGAAACTTAGCTCCAAGTTTATCAAAGCTGATTTTCAGAAATAAAGATATAAATGATTCATTATTCTTGACTTAGAATAACGCGATCTTTTTTCACTCCAATATAAATTGCATCTTTTCTTCGACATAGATCCATAATTTCATCCACGTCCCCCCCCCCTTCTTCTTTTAAATAGTCGTGTTAATCATATCACTTCGTGGGAAAAATGCTAATTATATTTTTTCCAAGGAGTTTCTATAGCGGTTGAACGGGGAAAAAACCTACTAAGCAATGACTGGACCCCATTCTACTCTCTCTTCTCTTAAATTTCCATTCAAATGGTACGACTTTCTGCCGTGAAAGGCGCGTGTTTGACTTCCTCTGGGATATTTTTCAATTCTTTAATGATTGTTTTTTATTGTTGATTTCTCTTTATTCACAGGTTTCCCATTCGGCATTTGAGGTTTGGTATCGCAGTGAAATTATTCTCCTAGAAACAATTCTTTCGATAGTAATAAAGAATCGGG